>VMDR010000898.1:68790-164647 GCA_007922815.1 Macrotus californicus | reverse complement strand
ATCCATAAATCAGTTGCATTTTTATTTGCCAATAACGAACTAACAGAAAGGGAAATTAAGAAAACAATCCTATTCACAATTGCTTCAAAGAGAATAAAATATCTAGGAATAAACCTAACCAAGGATGTATAAGACCTGTACTAGGAAAATTATAAGACACTAAAGAAAGAAATTGAAGAAGATTACAAATAAGTGGGAGCACATACCATGTTCATGGATAGGAAGAATTAACATCATTAAAATGTCCATACGACCCAAAACAAATCTATAGATTCAACACAATTCCTATCAAGATTCTAATGACATATTTCATAGAACTAGATCAAATATTTCAAAAATTTATATGGAACCACAAAAGATCCGGCATAGCAACAGCAATTCTGAGAAAGAAGAACAAAGTCGGAGGAATCATGCTACCTAATTTCAAACTGAACAAAAAGGCCATAGTAGTCTTAATGTATTTTTAAAGTATTTCACCTTAATGTATTTTTAAAGACATATATGTTCATTATTTATCTTATCAAAAAGTCACTTTTCTAACCTTGAAATTATAATTTATATCCTATTACATTCTGAGATCAACTGGCAAGACATTGTTTTTCAAAAATCCACTTGATAACTAAAGTTTCAAGACACTGAAGGGTTGAAGTGGTATTGAGCTGTTTTTCTTTTTAAAATGTTATTTAACAAGTTCTCTGAGTCATCAGAAGAGATTCTCTTCTGCTGCTTATTTTCGTCTTATACCTTTTCCCCTCTTGGTCTGTTTTCTATCCCATTTTATTTTTACAGCTTCTTACTTTTAAGCACATTTGTCACACCCTGACAGTGCTGCTTGAGCATCTCTATTATGTTTATGAGTAAGGTAATGTCATTGGCATTTTAATATTTCACAGCAGTTGTTATAACCACACATTCCCTTGCTTATTCTTTCTTCCTACTTTTTCCTCTTTATTTTTCTTAAGCCTGAATAATTGAGCACCTATATAAAGTTGAAAGAAAGCTGATTTTTAAAGGGGATAACCATAGCTTTCAGGAAAACACCAAATATGTACCCTGACTGCTCCACAATTAGTGGGAATCCTGGGACGTGAAGCCAGTGAAGGGGTGCTCCTCGTCGGAAGAGAGCAGTTTCTGACTGGCCCGACTGCCCAGGAGAGGCCCTAGGCGGTGAGGAAGACTGACCATTCTTGAAATGAGGGATGCTTACGGGGATTTCCCCACAAAACCAATAAGGCTCACCAGTCACCGGTGCGTTCCACTTTGCATTCAGAGCGGGGCAGCGCTCTCTTGGTTTTTCTTTGGTAGACGTCTTCCACTGTGGCAAAAAGCCTGAACTGATGAGTCCCACAAATGTATTTAAAGCGTTGTTCTGAATGGGTAAAATAGTGCAGCCGCTGTCCTCAACTCAGGTGTGGCACAAAAGCGAAGGAACGGCCACGCCTGTTCACTTGCACACTGGCTGGCACCCTAGCCTTTCTTCGGTCTTCCTCTCCTTACCTCTGAAGTCTCCTTGCCTCCGAACTCTCAGTCTCGGTGGCCAATGGGATAAGTGGCCTAAGTGAAAGCCAAGCTCTTGATGAGAGAAGTAATGAGTGACCAAAGCCCCAAATTACCACTGATAATAGCACTTTGTTAAATTATTTTTAATTCCACGGTACTATCAACATTATCCATTCATTTGTTCACCAATAATTATTGCCAGGAACTCTTGGGTGATGGGGGTACAGCAATGCACAAGGCAGGCAAGGCTCTGGCTCCTGTGTGGCTGCTGTTCCAGAACAGTGGGGGAAGGGAAGGAGACAGACAAGAAACAGGTAAACCACAAACAAACAGTATTTTCAGATGGGAAAGACAATAAAACAAAGTGGTGTAACAGAGCAAGTCCCTGGACTGTGACTGTTCTAGGTTGAGTGACCACAGACTTTCTCAGATTTTGTGGAGAACTTGGAAACCTACCTCTTCCCCTTTGTCTGGGCTAATGCCATTATGCAGTACACAACCCACACAGACATACGCAGCATCCTGTCCTTGAGGCTGGTATAGGTGGGAATCAGAAGGTGACCCTTTCCTTCTCTGGGTGGAAGACAGTCACATAGGAACAGACAGGCTTTCCTCACAGAGCACACTCGGCGTAAGTTAGGACGAACAAATTACCAAGTTCCTGGGGAAGACAATTTAGGGAACCTGTCAAAGGCAGGTCTTACTCCTTGGCAAGCACCTTTTGCTGAAAAGGTTAAGGAAGTCTTTCATAGGGAATTTCCCCAGGGAAGGGACTGACATCTCAGAACTGAAACGTGAAGTCAGAGAAACTTAATAGTGTGGAGGGTCTGAACTAAGGCCCAGGTCAGAGAAGAGCAATAGCACACGTGGTGTAAAGTTGGCCGGAGGTGTGAAAAGGTGAGACCAGAGAGTTTTGGGGTAGAAGGGAGAAAGGAAGTAGTGATGTGAATCCGCAAGGTAGTAGATCCTACATCCTATCAGTTAGGATTTGGTTGGTAAGAAAGACCCCACATAGTGGTTTGAATTAGGTAGCATGTTTCTCTCACAAATAAAGGAAGTCTGAAGGTGGATAGTCTGGGTCAGGCACCCAGACTGCTCCCATCCTTTTGTTCTGCCATGCTACACGTCTGTTCCCGAAGTAACGCTGTGGCTCAGCCCCGTGGCTTCTGTCCAATCCTAGGCAGCACTAAGGAGAAAGGGGGCAAAGAAGGTGCATGGCCTCAGAATTCCACTCTGCACATGTGCACACATCTGCACTGGCCGGAATGCAGTCATGGGAGCGATGTGCAAGGGAGGCTGGGAAATAGAGTGTGTTTGCTGAAAAGTGCCCAGCGAAAGTCAGCTCTGCTTTACCAAGAAGGCAACCAGTAGACACCCAGACCCAGATCTGTGTCGCATCCGGGGACAGGTGATGCCAGTGTGCGAAAGCTGAGAGAGCTGGTCATTAAGAGTGGTCCTGTCTGGGAGCCGAGTCTGCCACTTACTAGCCATGTGACCATGAGCACCTGACACATTCGTGTTTAGCCTTAGATTCTTTACTATTGGGAGAAGGCAGATAATATCTAATATATAGGGTTTTCTCGTGATTAAGAGGTAATATTTATAAAAATAAGGCATCTAATAGGACTTAGCATGTGAGAAGCCCTTAGTAAATATGATTTTTCTTTCTTCTATCCATTATAAATATTTTTCCTAACTCAGTTTACCACAGCTCCATTTTTAGCATTTTTTTAACTTTTTTTTTTTAAAGAAGGTCTTAGTTTGAGCCCGTTTACTGCCGTCTCTTCCTGTCCCCTTCTCCAGCAATCCCTGACTCTGTGTTCAGGTTGCTGCTTATGCCTCACTAGTCAGGCTGCTGGAAGGTCAGTCCTGGGTGGCTCAGACATGCCCTGGACAAATGCCTGTTTGGGGGTAAGACAGCAAAAGACTGGCCAATGGCAAGGCTGCCTTGCAGCCACGGTTGCCACCTCTGAATGTACAGGTTGTGTCCTGTGCAGATGTGCAGAACACCTGGCCCAGGACTCCAGCAGGGGCTGACATCCTCTTGCATCAACTGGGAAAAAGGGGATTCTTTTCCAAGGGGTCTACTCTGAAGGGGCAATTAATATGCCTGCAGGGACCCTATTTTCTGATTCCCACCAAGGACTCTTTCCTGTTGGCTTCTGTCCTGCAGGCTTCTCCCCCATCCACTATGGGAACAGGGCTCAACTTCAGCCCTCTCCTCTCTTCGGGGCCCTGGCCGCCTGCCCACTCCACATCCCATGCAGGAGCACAGGACCTGGGCCTGCTCATTCAATGTGGCCGTTTCCCTGCTGCCTCCAATGCTTAGGAGCTGTGAGTATGCACAGTGGTCACTTGGCTCCAACTCTCCTTCTCTCTGAGAAAGGAAAAGGCAAAATCTCTGTGGCTTAAAAGTAGAAGTGTCAAGATGGTGTTACAATTATAGCACCAAAGTCTGGAGAAATGTCTCAGACATGGAAAGCATTAAAATATAGAAAGCTGGTTTTCTAAAATAGTTTTATGGCACTGATTTAAATGGTTTGGATTTTTTCCCCCTTTCTTTTTAGGTTTATTTGAAAGTTTATTTTACTTTTTTCCTCTTTCGATTGTAATCAGTCCTCTAAAAGACAACTGGGAAGGTTTTGGGATCAGTAGTTTTTAAATGATGATGAGGTGTCAAAGTGTCTTCAAGAGCAAAAATAAAGTACAAGAAGAAACCACAAGGACAATGACCCAGAAAGTAGCTGTATGCACGCAAGGAGGTCCAAGGCCATTTCTCCTTGCTTCAAGGCTTGAAAACAACGGAGAAAATTCTACAACCCTGAATAACACCAATATAAAAAACTGCCACCCAAAGTCTTTCTTCCCAGAGGAAAAATGTCAAGGATATTTCTCAGTTAATTGGACTCACTAACAGTGACTGTCCTTTTTAGATGTCTCCTTCCTTTAAAAGACTTTTGAGTGGATATCTCTAAAACGGCCTCTCCAAGTGAAAATGTGTGGCAAGTCATATTTGTTTCTAACATTTAATGATTTCAGAGTGAATCCGTTCGGGTCTCCTGTTCTAGATGGCAGTCATGTAAGGGCCACACAGGCTTGAGCCCTGCAAGGCTCTGGAGGTGCCCCTGGCTGGGTGCTCGGTCAGTGTTTACAGCTTTACGAAGAGCTCGTGACGTTTTCCTGTCTGGTTCCACCATCTTCTCATTCATTGTGTTGATGAATGCCCCCTACAATGAAAAGTAACATTTTCTGAACTAGAGACAGGAGTGTAAGGCAAGATACTAATATTGCTAGCCATTTCTTTTGGCCACATATCAGTACCTGCAGCCTATACCATAGCATTTCCCAGTCACATAAATATAGCCTGAAAAAGTGCTCTCTTTTGTCCCACGCCTACCCTGCAAAAAGAGAAAAGTCAAAATTTTAGTTTAAAGATCATTCTTTAAAAAAGATTATGTAACCAACTTGTGAGAGCTGATATCATAACCAGAGATAATTCAAGTAAAAAAGTCTACTGGAAAGAGAATAAGAGACAGATAAAGGTAGAATGCAGACTCAGTGATAAATGACTCCTTGAGCACACGTGTCAGGCAGTTCACAAAGCAAGAAACAAGCAGTAAACAGCACCAGACAGAGGGCAGTCTCCATATGCAAGTTACGTTTGAAAGGCCTGCAGGGCATCAATCATTTCAGTTACAAACACAGATAATAAAAAACCTCCGGGATAGACCCTGACCGAGAGGAAGACTGACAGATGTGGATAACAGAAAGATTTCGACAATACCCCCAAATATACTAATTTTGGTGGTGTGGTGTTAAGTCCTGAAGGAAATTTAATGGGCCACAGAAAGCATCTTTTTATTCATTCACTTAGCAAAGATTTACTGAGTATCTACAAAGTACCAGACACAAGTATGTCCTGGGACTAGAAAGATAAAGAAAACACAGCCTCTGCACTGTAAATCTCAGGTTTTATTAAAAACAAATGCCATCTACATATACTCAACAGACGTGCATTCATGGGTACACCAGAAGATAGCACAAGAATTTTGTTGCAGCTCAATTTGTTATTCCCCAAACTGGAAGCAACCCAGATGTCCATCAACAGGAGAATGGATAAACTATGGGGTATTCATATAATGAATACTCTTCACAATGAAAATAATAGCACCTACAGCAATATGAATGAATCTTACAATGTTGAGTGTAACAGGGTAGTTAAAGAAAATCATATTGCACAATTCCATTTATAGAAAGTTTTTTTTTTTAAATCACTGCCCCTCTGTGCCTCAGGGCAGGGACATCAGCTTTTTTTTAATAGATTTTACTTATTCATTTTTAGACAGAGAGGAAGGGAGGGAGAAAAAGAGGGAGAGAAGCATCAATGTGCAGTTGCCTCTCATGTGCCCCCAACTGGGGGACCCAGCCCGAAACCTAGACATATGCCCTGACTGGGAGTCGAACCAGTGACCCTTCGGTTCTCAGTCCAGCACTCAATCCACTGAACCACAGCAGCCAGGGCCCACTTATGGAAAGGTTAAAACAGGCAAAAATAAAATGGAGCAAAAGAGCATAGAATAGGGCTTAGAGTGGGGCTCAGTTAGCAACTGGTGGGTGTAGCAGGGAGGCTGCTGGGTACTGTTTTCTGAGTTGGGTGGTGGGAAGACACTTGTAATCACTTTGTGAGAATTTCTGGACCTAAATACATTTAAATGCATATTTGCATTTCTATTAAAAAGTATATTGAAAAATAAATGCCAACTGTCTTAAGGGCTATATCTCAACATATGTTAGTTGTGGGCTGTGTTTTCATTCTAGAACCTGTTGGCCTCTCGATGACTTGCCTCAGTTTTCCCATGCTGGGCCCCTGTTCCAAGGAGAATGAGTATTTGGAGATGTCATTGAAGACCTTTAAAGAATTACTGCTTTTCTTCCAATTTTTAAAAAAATTAACCACATTTTGATCTACTTATAATTTAATGGCTACTATAGAATGTTTAGAATTCTGCTAAAAATTTACCCCAAGAGCAAATTAGTGTACAAAAATTTGGCTAATTTTTTTTTAGTCAAGTTCAGATCTCAAATTTGTTGTTTGATGTCTGCTTTCTTCATATTAAATATCTACAAAGAGGCCTTTTTCATAATTTCGGATTCTGAGAGATAGCTGGTTGGGGCCCAAGAAACTCACAACCCTCCTAACTACTATTTAGTAACTTTTGCTTCCATGAGCAGAGATTCGAGAAGAAACCAAACTTTGTCACTGAACAAGGGTACATTCTTGTACGGTGTTGGGGAGAGCACCATAATCCATATTCGCCCAGGGCTAGGACCTTGAGTTGGTGAGTTCGGCTCACCTGAATTAAAAAGCTTAGAATTTCCACAGCGCCTTTTCACCTAAGTCCATGCGTCCATTCTCGGAATGAAATGACTTTGATGGGCATTCTGGGGACAAGGAACTCCTCCTGTTTCATCTCTGCATCTCAGCTTGGGGACTCATGCAGTGTTTAATTTATAAACGGTATTTCATAAAGCAAAGAATTCAAGAGCCAGAAAACAGTGTGTTACAGAAACAGCGAATAAGCAGGAAGTAAGCAGTCCTTCCACAATAGTGAATTCTGACACAAAAACAGCACTGACGTGAGCCCAACCCAAACCTGGGCCGCATGTGGCCTGTAAGGGCGACTGCATCATTTCCTTTCAATGAGGGACAGTCCGCAGCCTATCGATCCCAAGGAGCAGGTGGACTTGACCTCAATGTCTCATCCTCCCAAATGCACCAAAGCAGCCCTTGAAAAATGTGTTTACTTAGGGACATTTTCAAACATACTCAAACAGAGAGAGAGAAGCATAATGGACCCCCAGGTACTAAAGACCCAGTTTCAGCAAAAATTAGTATTCTATCGGTTTTGTTTCATCTGTCCCCTTCCCAAGTACTTTTCTTCTTCCTTTCCCCTCCCCCTCCCGCCTCTTCTTGTTTTCTTTCTTTCCTTCTTTCTGCTGAAAAGTCTTAAAGAAATTCAGATATTACATCATTTCCCTTGTAAACACTTTAGTAAACATCTCTAACTAACAACACATTCTTTAAAAACACAACCACCACAGTATTATCATACCTAGCAGAATTTTAAATAATCTCTTAATATCTAATGCCCAAGTCATCTTCAGATTTTCCCAGCTGTCCTAAAGCTGTATTTTCCAGGGGGTTTGCTTGAATCAGGATCCAAAAGAGGGCCACACGCTGCATTTGTTTATGGTTCGTAAGCCCCTTTTATTCTCAGAGCCTCCTTTTTATTCTGTAAGAGCCTCCCACCTCCTCTTTTCCATCACCTTTTCGTGGACCAGTTTGTTATAGAAACTGGCTCATTTTTCCCTGCGGGATATCCGGATTGGGCTGTTTCCTTGTGGTTATGTAACTTGTTTCTGTCTCCCCTATAACTGGTAAACCTAGACGTTGACTGGATTCAGTCAGGTTCAATTATTTTTTAGCAAGACAGCCGTTTAAGCCTTAATTTGCTCCAGTTTAGTGTGCTCTTGGGCTCCGCATAATTTCCTTCTACATCTTTTTGTTGTTGTTTTTAACTCCTGTTTTATATGGTACAAGTACACCTAGTTTTATTGCATGTCACAGATGTTGCCTATTTTACAAACTGAAGGCAAGACCCGACATCACCAAATAGATTACGACTCCCTTTATTGTGACACACGCTTTATTGCAGTGGTCTGGCCCCGAACCCGCAATATTGCCGCGGTGTGCCTGTACTTTGTTCTGTTAGAGGTCACCCAGTCACTAACCTATCCGCAGAGCTGAGAAGAGAGAAACCTAAATCTTCCAGGCTGCACGCTGGGCCAGTTCTATCACAGGATGTCCTGCAGGAGAGGCCCTCCCTGCTCCTTTTTCTCACATCCATCCGTAAGCTTTTGAAATGCGAACCTTGCACCAGTCTTAGAAGAAGTACAGGGTCCCTCTCCCCAGACAGGGTCTCATAAAACCCACAGTAAAGGCAGTGTTCACGTTGTTGCCTCAGCTGAAGGTTTCCTTTACCATCCGGCAATCACTTTTACAGCAGTGACCAGAACTGAATGCTGGCCCAGAGGAGAGCCAGCTTCCAGTAACCGGCTGTCATTCTCGTCATTGTCTCCTGTACAGCTTTTCAGGTCCACTTGCCATGTTTTCATTGACGGTCTTGATCGTGGTAGCTCTCCCTAGTGTTAAATTATTTCTCAAGTCTGACAAAATGTCGATGATCGTCGAGTTCAGATGATAAGTAATGGGATTCGCTATAATCATCTCTCTTTTCAAATAAAATAAGGAAATGGGAGAATTATTGTTTTTTTGTCCTCTCCTTGTACCTAAATCGGGGGTCCAGCAGGTAATGAAACTTCAGTGGGGTCGTTTGTCACACTGACGCAGAGGTCTTGGAAGTTGTCTTTGATTGGATGACCCCCACATCCCAGGCTTTGTCTGGTGCAGAAAGGCCACTGCCTCTGGTGCTGTCAGTACAACTGCAGTCACTTCCTGTGGCTGCGGCCGTGCCTCTGGGGAGGCCTAGCTATTATCAGAAGCTGCCAGCGCACTTCAGGTGCAAAGGCACCTGTAAGGGACCAAAGTCAGCGCTGTTCCAGCTCAGGGCAGTTACGGCGAGGGAGGAGCCAAGGGAAGGAGATTAGGAGACACCTGTCTGAGCCCCGCACAGTTCCCCTGAAGTGAAGCAATAAAGCTCTTCAGGCAAATTTTTTCACGTGAAAAGAAAAGTGGCAATTTGTGTGCAATTATGAACCTTTAAAAGACAAATAAATGAGCATTGGAGAAGCATTAAAGCTTCTTTAACGGAGCTAAAGATCCTAGGACCATTGTGGGAAGAAACTCCACGACACGATCCCCGAAGTGCTCTTATGTTTTGGTGCTGAGTGACTCACGACATAAAAAACGAAGTGTGGGTGATCAGGCAGGCCCTATCCAAAGACTGTGTTTCCTGGATTGGGGGATTTTCTTCTACATCTTTCGTTTGTTTGTTTGTGACTTCTATTTTACATGGTATTTTATTCTGTTAGTGGCCTCTTCAGAATCATGTGGCTTTACACTGGGTGGACTTGAGGCACACCTTGTTTTCTCGTGAATCTCATCAGGCCTTCTCCACCTGGGTTCGCTTCTGAATTGCTGATATTCAATGGCATACATTAAATCCCATTATAGCGTGGTGGCCTTTTTCAGGTGATTTATTGTAATGGTGCCATGAAACCATGAAGGTGGAGCTAGAAGTCCTGGTCTCATTTTAAAAGAGGTGATTGACCACCAAGAATTCAGGTGGGGATTTCTTACTGTGGTTGTTTATGTTTCTGAGGCAGAGAGAAAGTGAACAAGTAAAAGGAAAATGGCAGCTTGCCTGCTGGTTGAAAAACTCCCGAGTGCCGAGACAGCTCACCTCCTTTCTCTTTCCTCCATGCGATATTAAGAGCATTCAGCCGGGGCTCGAGCTGGTGAGAGTCTGTCTTTCCTGGATGGGGATCACAGAGAACGGTCACTGTCCAGGATTGCGCATTGTGACCGGAGCAGCGAATTGCTTTGATCTGCTCGAAGACAGGGGTGTTTGATTAAGTAGGACCCTTCTTAAAATTCTGCCTGTGTTTGTTTAGGACTTGAAAACCGCACTTTGCCAGCATTTTTACGTAAATGAACATAAGTTTGCTGAAGTGAGAGAGTCGGGAACATGTTTTACATTGGACAGGAGTTTCTGACACTGGCTTACCTCAAAAATGTATTTTATGGTGTTAAAATATTTATATTAGGGTTTAGAAGCATTTCAATAAATTCCTGTAACTACTAATAGGCAGAAGGTATCGTGACTGTTAATGTTTATATTTCCCTCTGTTTTCGCTCCCATCCAACGCTTCTAATTTGCTGCTGGGCATGTTACCAAATGAGTTTAATAAACCAAAAAGTTTGGATTTCGTTGGCTTAGATTTTAATTTTACACATATTTTATCTTTTTACCTGTTATGATTTCCAATATACAGCAGCAGGGAACTAATAGGATGATTTTTGTCCTTGAGCAAAACAGGGAAATGTGAGATTGCATAAGCCAGTTCCCCTGAAGAGCACATAACTTGGCTTATAGAAGCTGAATGTTATGCTGTATGTTACTCATGTGTGTGTGTGTGCACACACACATGCACATAAATGTATCTATTGACATATGTGCCTTAGGATAATCACTGAGATCTTTAAGAAAGGTATCAGATGGAGAGTTTGGGGATTCTTATGAGGAATATCAAGTCCTAGTGAATTTAAGCCATGCTGAGTAAAAATAATAGAATGAAAGGCAGGGAATTGTTCTGTAATATCGAAGACAGAGGCTGGGAAGGGAAAACGGCAAGATGAAGTTTGCATTTCAGTAAACAACAGATATTTAAGCATTAATTAAAACCTTCACAATATTTACAGTTTCTGCAATGTATCTTTTATTATTTCATTTGTCATATCAAAAACTTATAAAAATGAAAGGGACTCTTTGCAGGAGAGGAATCAGGAGAAATGGAAGTATTTACTCTGTCCCACCCCAAAGGAGACATTGTCTAAGGGAGGAGGGGTGCTCACAGCTGCAGAGAGGAGCCCTCCAACCAGATTCCAGGGGGCTTTGGGAAGAACGAAGGACATTAGCCTGGGGTGAAAGAGCAATGGAGACAGGAGCGGGAAGCCAGAGCAGCCGGGTGTCTAACGGCTCCCTCAGTAGGTGAAGGGTTGGGGGGTGGCCCTCACCCTGGCTGCACATGGGCACTGCGGGACCCTGGGGAGCGTCCTCAGCATGTCCGAGCTAGGCTGGCGTAACTAGGCCGAGGCGGGTCCGGGCCCGAGCGTTTTCAGTGTGCCCACGTATTTCTTGTGTGCTGTCAAGCGTTGGGTTGGGAACACCGGGCTAAGGCTTTTCTTCCTTAATATGTTTATTTTTGCAAGTTCAGCATCTGAAGATGTTTCTTTCTGGTTTATAATGCGTAATTACTAAATCATGCGGTTATGTGAGTAATGATCCCTTAGTTCTCCAAGTCAGGGTCTAGCTAGGCTTAAAGTGTAGAAAACAAAAACTAGAAAAAACTTAGCACACTCAAATTTTTTAAAGAAAAATAATACAAAGCGTATTATTTAAAAACAGCTAAATACAGTTAGAATTACTATACCCCTTTTTCAAATAATGCTTAAAATAAGCTTTAAAGAAGTAAATACCAGAACCAATCTGGTACCTTTATAATTAATCTCTAATTGTTATCAATTGGTGTTTATTGTTAGCTTAGTTATAATCAGACTACTCTAAAATGTTTCCTACATTCTCTAACTTTTTATCTTGGAGATAAACCCCTTTATGTTAAACACTACTATAATCTTAGATGACTGTTTTCACCCAAAAGAATTCTCTACTTTTGGGAAAGAAAAATGAGTTACTTGCTCATTTTTCCATACCTGTTTTATTTCCTTTTTTGTATCTTGTTTAGGTCAAAAATGGAATGCACTTTTTCACGTTCACAGTCATAATGCAGATCTATTTCTGAGATGTCCGCCAGGTCAAAGAATGAGTTTCCTTGTTATAAAAACATGACACTTTAAAGCAACATTCGGTAAAAGAGATGGTAGAGTTAGAAAATTGCCATTTTGCAACCATCATGGACATAACTGATTCAGGCCGGAATCATCAGTGGATGCTAAAACCATCCATTTCAACCTTGACAGGGTACTTATTTAAAGTACTTCCCCATACATGAGAGTAACAAAGGGGGAGAACCATGAGTTACCTCCTAGGGGAGTGGGCTGGGGGCCAGCACCTTCACCAAGGTGGACCTGGGGATGAAGAACAGACTGGGTCACGTGCCTCCTGATGTGCTCCAGTGGGGAGGGCAGAACAGCACCCATCGGTGTTCCTGCACAGACACACAGCCTGAAACTGATCAGAGAGAAGACTCAGACCAGCCCTAATGAGGAACATACTGTCCTTGCCCTACAGTCTGCAAAAATTTCATGTGAAAGGCTGAAGAACTGCTTCGGATCGAAAAGAGATCGAAGAACATGACAAATAAGAACAGATTTCCTGAATTGGTCATCACCCTGCACTATGTAATCCAAAGTCATTTTTATGAAATTCCTTATTTTGCCATGTACAATGTGCACTTTTTGCCCAAATTTTTGAGGGGAAAATAAGGATGTGCGTTATACTTGGGTAGTATCTGAAATACCTTGTATCTGTTCTTGTGTTTTGTAATTATTTGTTACATAAAATTTCTTGTATCATATATGTTCAAAAATAAATGCTAAAATTCCTTTACAATACAAAGAACAAGTATCTAAATATAAATAAAATTTGAATTAAAAAAGTAAAATGGAGTTTTTTTCCTGAAAGTTTGGGCCAACAGCGTGGCTGCACAGTATACACGGGAGTACATCATACACAGCAAAATACGGTGCACGCTAAAATTATTTAGCAATAAAGAGTTTTGATGCCTGTACTTTACTTTGTAAGCTTTAATAGTTCATCAAAGGTAATAATAAAATTAAAATAAATAATAGATAAATATATATATTTAATATATAAACATAATATTTATATATGATTTATTTATATTTATATAATTTATATTTAATATTTATGAATATAATATATAATGCAATATTTAAATATATATTATATCTATATAATATATAGATGAGAGAGATAGACAGACAATGGAAAAATTGCTAACAACTGACAACCCTAAATGTCAGGTGTAAGGAAGTTCATTGCACTGTGTTCTGTAAGTTTTGAGTATTTTCAAAACAAAACATTTGGAAATCCACATAAACAGAATACTCAACAGCCTTGTAAAGAGTCAGACGCAGCTCTGCAAAGGTCGCCGGCATATTTTCTGTTTTACTTCGCCTTTTCCTTTACCTGCTTCGACGGCTTCAGCGCGTGTGTCTGGTGATTTGTGAAGAGCCTGGCAAGCTCGAGGAAAGCATCTTCCTTAAAGGAAATCATTTAAAAATCGACAAATCCTTTTAGAGTCTTGTAACCATCTCCTAATTCATTGGTTTAATAAATACAGGGTTTGGGGTAGTTAAGTTTTTCTGTGTTTTATTAAGTATGGTAAAATATACATAAAACTTACCATTTTTAATGGCATTAAGTACATTATTCACATTGTTGTACAGCCATCACTACCATCCATCTCCAGAACTTTTTCATCGGAATACTGAAACTCTCAACTTTTAAATGACAACCACCTCCACCTCTTTATATACCTTTATATATTCTGGATATGAATCCCTTATCAGATGTATGTGATCTGCACATACTCCCTCCCATTTGGTGAGTTGCCCTTTACTCCTTTGGGGCCCAGAAAGATTTTCATTTCGATGGAGTCCTAGTCATCTATTTTTTCTTTTGTTGCCTGTGCTTTTAGTGTCATAATTAAGAAATCATTTTTATTTTGCTTTTTAAAGGGATGAATAGGCATAGATTTTTTTCTTTGTGTTTTAGAACAGGGATGATAATTCTGGTTACTTATAATTTCTGGAATATGCAACCCATACGGTTGGCCTCGGGCAGGGTGTAACTTCAAAATGAAGGTACATTTCCTTTTGGTGACTAAACTGTCACTGCTCCATTTGTTGAGTGTAGTCCTTTTAAGTCTTCCCTCTACTATGTCTGTGAGTTTCTCAGGGGGTTTCCTCATGCGCTCCAGAACAAATCACTGTTTTTTGCCTTCTGTTTTTCGTTTTCCTGTTCAAGCCTCTTCCTTTCTCCTGTGCTGCTAGGAACCTGGTGAAATGTCCGATCTGCTGGACGCAGGTGTCCCAAAGTGCATCTGCACTGAGATCCCCAACTTGCCCTCTGACCCAGAGAGAGGAGGGGACCTCGCCGCTCCCTCACCCTCAGCTGATGCGGGTACCTGGAGCTTCCTGGCACAGACGCCTGTCTTAACTTACCTGCACCCAGGTGGGCATGGAGTGTGGCCTTGCAGGAGGCAGCAGGTGGACCTGGTGGGCCATGGGCTGTATCTCAGGGTAGGAACCTAGGGTACTGTTAAGGAAAAAATCATTCTGGCATTTATTAGAACAGTAAGGAAATCTTTACCCAGACTGTTGTGATAGGTGTCAAGACTATGGCAATAGGGGAGAGAGATTAGGCTGAAGTTGAGAACAGCAAGAACACGTGGAGATTTATAGGTCAGTGTCGGAGTGTTGGGAGGAGACTAAGAAGAGACACCAGAGGTGGAGCAATTCTTACTAAACTGACTACACAGCATTCTTGCTGAAGGTGCTCGTGTGGCAAGGGTGGTGATGAAGGATTTGAGTGGATTCACAGGGTGAGGGATTCTCTCTAGACCGAGTTAGCAGAATTTTTGCTACAACTGGGTTGTGTGCACCCAGCAAGGATCAATGTTGAGGCCCAGTCAGGAAGAGGGCTCAGAGGAGCCTGTCTGAAGTTTGGTCAGGAGAGAGCCTTTGTTGGTCCCTCCACCGGTTGAAGGAAAGACAAGGCATTCTTCCTTCCTCCGGACAAGATAAGCCCATTTCCCATTGGCTGCCTTTTGCTCATGAAGGACTAGCTGAAGCATCTGTAGAAACGTGGCAGAAAGGCAGCCAATAGAGAAGATCTGTAGATTCCGTGCTTGAAGCATCCTTAGAGACCTTAGAGAGTAGAGCTAGGACAGCATGGCAGTCTGATGGGTTTTTTGGTTTGTGGTGTGAGCGTCTCTGATGATAGGGTAAATGTCATCGTCACAGTGGAGGTTCCTTCTTCTGGGGCAGAGCATGGAGGAAGCCAGTGTCCTGGTGAATCTCCTGGCAGGCCCGCCCAGCAGCAGCCACAGGTGCGAAGACTGCCCACCCTGCAGCTTCCGCTCGCTGGGCTGCTTTAGATGCAAGACAACCCAGCACTCCAGTGAGGGTCTGGGCACTCAGGTTGGAGTTCTCAGTGACTCTGGGGCAGGAGGCGGGAGAGAAATGGCAAACGTTAATTTGGAGTGTTGGAACTAGATAATTGGAGGAAACTAGAATTGGAAATTTGATAAGGACTGACAAAATGTATAAGAAAGCTGGATCCAGTCCAATTTACAGAAAAATAACAAATTCTCAAAGACAATAAGTAGGAACCGAATCCGATAACCCACAGAGGTGAGCGATAGTTTTCCTATAACTTATGAAATGCAGATATTTCCTGTAGTTTATAAAATATGAAATTTCTCTCTATAGTCGTCTTCCTTTTTGATTCTTGTTTGCAAAGTAAATCTGGTCTCATTAGATTTGGCCTCATTATTTACGTAAGTTCAGCAACAATATAATTGACCACATAGACCCTTTTAAGTCTCTGTTACTGGAACTTTTAGTAAAGAATCTCAAACTTTTAAAAATATCTTGAGGCAAGGAAGCCAAGCTAAAAACTTGCTACCAAACTTTACCTGCACTACCTATAGATTTGGGTGATTTCCTGTGTTCTGGAAGTCCCCAAAGTATCCTGGGGTTCCTGGGCCTGCCAGGAAGTGACCTCCCATACTCTCCTGTAAGACGAGGACCTCTGTCATTCAGGGGCCAGGTGCATTTTCCCAGAGGGCTTTGTAAGCATTGGCAGGGGCGCTACAGAGGCCCCCTCAGTGCAGTGAAGCTGTCTGACTGTAGCTGACTCTATGCATGTTGTTCTCAAACATGGCATTCCAGTCAAAACTTGTCATATAACAAATTTTTCCCATTATGTTCTGTTACCAGGAGGACAGATTCTTATGGAACTCATACAAATGCTTGTTTTTGCCATGGAAATAAACATAACCAATAAGAATTTTTTAATTCTGAAGAGAATAGGTAGGAAGAAAAAAAATGTGTTCAATTTCTGTTTATAAAGTACGGTCACTAAACTGGTGTGGGTGTTGCTTGCTTAAGAGAAAAGAGCAAGGGGTACGTTAGCTCCAGAAAACAGAGCATTAAAAAGTAGCAAAGCTCCTTCAACAGATCATTCAGTCTCATGTAGTGAATTCCCGTTCAGCTTGGTCTTGGGTTAGCAGCTTTGTGAACCTGTCAGCTTCTCAGCCAGAGTTCTGGAAATCCTTACTCAGCTCAGTGGTGTGGTGTTGAAGGTTTTTAAGCAGTGCCACCAAAAAGCCCGTCACATTTGTTCCCATGGGTGTCTGAGACCGTCTCTCTTTGTTGAAGATGAAGCACTCTGGCCTGTGGTTGATTGAGAACACTTTCAAGAAAGTATCAGAGTGAAACAATAACTGTGTGTGGATGACAAAAGGCTTAAAGTGGCCGTGGTTAAAGATCTGATGTCAGTTCATTTGGCCAGGGAATTTGGCTATTTCTGTGGCGTACAGCATTTTAAAACGAGAACTGAAATTGTGACTGATAACACATCGGACGTACCATGGACAGCAGGAGTATCGACAAATTTCTGTGAACTTCACACAGTTATTGACGTGTTTTTATTAATGGCATTTACCCATACAAATGTAATCTGGAGCAGGTTAAGCATCCCTTCTTACTTGACAGTTATTTTTAGTCCATTTGACACGCAAATAAGCCTCGTTATTTTTTAACATCTCTCTTTTTACAAGATGAAAGAACAAATCCTTTGAGATTTTCCAGAAGTTCTATGAGAAATTCAAAGTCCATTCAAGATGAAGATTTCATTTAGGATTTGATTTTGGGAAAGCAAAATTGTCAAAAATGTCAAAAGGCTTCAGTGCTCGATTAAGTAGGACCCCAGGTCACCGCACAGTGACACTGAACCACCTGTTTGGCCAAAGTGACAGTAAAGGAGTTCAAAAGTATCTGGCAGGTAACGTGACTGTAGAAAACCTTGACTTTTTTAAAAGGTGAAAAGACTTGGTTCTCTGAAATAATCAAGGACATGAGGAAGGTTAACACAAAGCACATGAAACTATCTGATAAGATACAAGATCTCGGGTTTCCTAGGCATATTATGGTAAAGAAAGACCCTTCACAGTCTCTTATAAAGAGCAGACCAATAATTGAAGAACATTATCATTTGTAACAGAAAGAAAACCAAATTCCAGCTTTGTATCAGTGTGGTTTTGGTATTGAGGTTTCTTTAAAAAAAAAACACAAGTTTTTAAATAAACCATCCAATCTGAGCCAGCTTTGACCATGTGAAATGAGATTTCTTTTCTACTAACCTATAACATTTCATATTCATTCAGTTTTGTCTTACACTTTTCCTCTTTCTCATTCTAGAGCAAACAGTGGTTTTATTTAGGACAAAATTACTCTTTTCCCATGAACGAAAACACACCCTGCATTTCTTATACTCTTTTCTTGCAAAGTTGTTTCTCTTCACCCTTATTACTTGTAGTTTTATTTACATGGACTTGCCATGTTTGGCCACTAGTAACTTTTTTTTACAGAGAAAATTAGGAAGTAGATAGTTGTGAATTGTCTGTCACATACCACCATTCTGTAACAGACTAACATTTTTTTTAACAGATTTTATTTATTTATTTTTAGAGAGAGGAGAAGAGAGGAAGAAAGAGAGGGAGAGAAACATTGATAGGTTTTTTTGTCCTGACGGGGGACCGAACCTGCAACCCAGGCATGTGCCCTGACCCAGAATTGAACCGGTGACCTTTTGGTTTGCCAGGTAGCATCCCACCAACTGAGCCACACTGGTCAAGGGCACAGCCTAGCAAATGTTATGAATACATCGTATGTGTTAGTCAGGGCTCTCCAGAGAAACAGAACCAATAGGGTATATAAATATATATATAAGATACTATAGGAATCACCTCACACAGTTATAGCGGCCCAGAAACCCCATAACCTGCCGTCCTCAAGCTGGAGACCCAGGATAGGCAGTGGTTCGGTCCAAGTACGAAGGCCCGAGAATCAGACCAATGGGGTAAGTCCCAGTCTGAGTCCAAAGCACAAGAACCAGCAGCTCTGACCTCCAAGAGCAGGAAAAGACAGGTATGGCCCTGAAATGAGGCCTGGGTGCAAGGACAGATTCTAGCCCTCCGCCTGTCCCCCTCAACACAGATTTCTAACTTCAAGCAGATGATGATTCAGCCTTCACCAGTTCCTTGAGAGCAAAAGCTTTTGCTGCTGTAATCATTGTACTAAGATTTTTTTATTTTATTTTCACCAGGCTTTATAGTACGTACTTTGTCTCTGGGTCACAATTTTCTGCCTTCTGAACTTGCCCTTTAACTGTTTTCTTCGCTTCTTCATTTTGTAAAACAGAACAAACTTTACAGGAGAGATGAGAAAGGGTAAATTATTGTTGAAAATAAAATTATTTCCTGATCTCTCCTTTCTATCTATATTTTAAATATTTATAAAAATACGCTTAGTCTCTGATTAAGTAAAACAGTGACAAATGGATTGAAAGCCTAGTGTTTTCATTCTAAAAAATTACTGCTTTATGTGAACTTCATCTGCACCAGCCAGCCAGTGTACAGAACGATTATTCATTTTACAGTCTAAGGGTCCCTGTTTTAGAGTATTTTACAGAGAACTGCTCCTTGCCCCACACTTGTGCCCCGACTTTGTCTTTATTTCTTCTCCACCAAATATTTTTCCATTTTACCAAGTCTTATAGTCTGATGATGTAAATGTTTGCTCTTTAGAGTTCTTATGTCTGAGAATGCCATTGCGTCTGACATTTCGCTGAGTTTTTAAGGCATCAAAGCCTCAACCTCAGAACAGCAGACTGTGTCCTCCAGAGACGCTGGCACCAGCCGTTGACAGTGGCTCTCTGCTGAGCACTGACAAGTACACAGGGCACATCTGAGTTCAGCAAAACCAAATCCTGATAGATTAGTGCTGTCTGCGCTGGGGTGGGCTGGGGGACGAAGACGTGGGGGCTACACATTGTACTCTCTAACCCTGCTGAGCCCAGAGGTAATGGGCATTTCCAGATGCCACGGTGTGAATAGCCTGTGGTAGGAACAAATAAAGGAAGCCAGTTTGGACCAAGGAGACATTTTGATGTCTCCAACATCGCACTTGGCCTACTCTTTGTCTGTTAAAAACCTTCGTTGTTTTGCCTCTTCTGGTTGGTCACCTGCTGATGATTCCCCCTGTAATTATGTATCACCCATGATGGAATGGCTGATCACACATGGCATACAAAGTGTAGTACAAATCTATCAAGTGAGACTGTTTAATTCAGTCAGTTTGGCTCCTTTAATAAGTCGAAACACCTCTTCAGGGTTGAATGTTGCCCTAGAATTTTATAGGGGAGGAGAAAGAGTAAATAGACCTCAAGACAAGAAGGTGGACTCAATACAGGTGTTGGGCCGTCGTAGATGGCTGCACCTGCTGGAGTTGGCGGTGGGTGACGTGGTTAAAGTGGAGAGGGGAGGGCAGGTCAGGAGCCCGTGATGACTGCAGCATTCCTAAGGAAGCTGACAGGGGATGGGTGTAAAAGTTTGGGCAAAAGGAAGGTTGTACTTTGTCTTGTTATGACTACGTCTGATTACTGACAATGAGCTTCAGTAAAGATGCCCAAAATGAAGTTACCTACCCATCTCCTTGAATTGCTTCCCTTACCATTCAGTTGTTACTTTAACCTATCACGATTGTGGTGTGTATCTGGCACGAGTTGTCCTGAAATCTGGCATGAATCCTTTGGATTTGGGCACCACGTGGGCGCTCACCAGTTTTGGAGCAGCACAGCTGCAAAACACAGAGCTGTGCTCATCAGCTTTCTGCTGAGTTTAAAGATTGAACAGTGATAGAGGGAGGAAAGGTTTACTTTTGCTTAAAGTTGCCCCAGGAATAAAAACGTAGGTCAGGTTCTCTGTAGGCTGCTTTTGAATTAGAGTTGAGTTTTGAGAATTAAATTGGGTCAGACTAATTCTAGAGAACATCAAGGTTTCTGGGATTCCTAAAAACTACTCACCTTCAGAAGACTCACATCAGGATAAGCCTGGAAGTTGACTGACCTACTCAGGAGAATTCTGAATGTAGAAATCTCCCTAAAATAGCTCTTGCCTCTCTCGGCAACCTCAGTTTCCGCCAGGACTAACACAGGAGCCAGCCGAGCAGTTACCGGCTATGTCATCCTGCCTTTGAGCAGAATTGGAGAGTGTGCTTTGGGTGAAAGGGCGCAGGGAATCATCTTGGTCACGTGGCAATGGCTCCACATTTTACGTTCTTGGAGTTGGGAAGACTCCAGAAGGAAACTCCTCGCAACAAATCACAGTGGCTTCTGTGATGGGCAGGGATGCTTAGAAATGTCACATGGCTTGATGCTCAGGCTTTTTGAACTTCATGTCAAAGTATTCATGTGATATACCGTGGGGAGGGTCCCTCGTGCAAAGATGCCTGTAAACACTTTCATTTTCTTTTAAATAATTACTGTCGGAAAAAAAGATCAACTAGAAAGAAAGAGTTCAGTGTTCTAAGTTCTTGTGCCCCATCCAAATCTGCTTTATAAAGTCTCTGGAAGAACCAGAAATATGGTTTTAATGGCCCGGGTGGGTTCTTGCATTATACGTGTGCAAAGCAGAAGGTTGAGAAAGCTTGGTGCTCTGAATCACCCACTGTACTTTATACATTTATTTAGAGAAGAATAGTTTAGTTTTAATTATTTATGGTAATAGCTCTCAGTGCACTAGTAAATGTCCTTGGGTGCATATTTTGTAAAAGTAATGAAGTCTTTGTAATGTGAGCTTTCTCTTCAGCTACAGGCTGCCCTCTCTTTGCTAAAGAACTGGAGCAGAATGTGTCTGTGTTTGTGTATAGAAGTGTGTATAAATTACTAGGCTTGAGGCTCAGCAAGATGCTGTCGAACTTGATCGAGGACTTCTGAGAATTATTCCTGGATGTGCTCACCGCCCCCACCCCCCGGTCACCCTACCTTCCAAACATAACATTAGCAACTTGACCAAAGAAAATGCCACCGTGTGGGAGGTGAGCAGCCCGTCAGAATATTTTTGTTGTTTTCTTTCAGTGTTTTCCTTGTTGCTTCTTCCTCTGTTGCTACAGTCTTAGGGGATAGCAACACAACACACTATGAATCTGCTGCTTCCCTCTGGCCTCAGTTATACAGACTGCAGGTTATGGGCAAGTGTTATTATGTCATGGAACCTTCTCTCTTCTCCTTTGCTCCTTTCTTCTGCTTCTCCCTCTCTTTGTCTCCTCTCCCTGGGATTAGTTTTTTTTGTCCCCCCCCCCACACACTTCTGGGAAACTTCTGCACATGAAAACCAGAGAGAATGTGCAGAGGACAATGAGTGTGCATGTGTCATCTGTTTAACTAACAATTTGAAGAGCTGAGATCTCCAAAATTACAGGTTCTGTTTTGTACTATTTTAGGAGCCTCCCTAGAGTCTAGTTAGGGGTCCAACAGACCTCGATGATGATAATGGTCAATATTCACATCACAGTCAATAGAGCAAAACCCTGGTACTCTTCGATGTAACATTTACAGCTTTGCTATTTGCAGGGGACCTAAAAGGTGCTGGTGTGTTGAGCTTTGAACTAGGAATTCCCATTTCGTAGAGCTTTTGTGAGAATTTAATGAGATGATGCCTTTAAAGTACTTTTTAGGAATCAGCCAATCTTGAAAGCTGCTGGGTGAGAGTCAGTTAGCTAATGGACAAGCCTAGTCATTCCTTAACTACTGATGTCAGAGATTTGCAGACTCAGGAAGCTCCTTAAAATTGTACTATAAAAATGTTATTCCATTTAGCCTCACCATCACTCCTAGTCTTCAAGACAGAGACTGATTATTAAGAAAGCTGTATGGAGATAATTATGCTAAGTGAAATAAACCAGTCAGAGAAAGACAAATACCATATGATTTCACCAGTATGTGGAATCTAATGAACAAAATAAATGGACACACAAAAAAAACAGAGAGGCATGAACGTATGGAACAGACTGACAGCTGTCAGAGGGGAGGTGGGAGGGGGGCTGGATGAAAGACAGTGATGGCATTAGCCAGAGAACACGTATGCATGACCCATGGACACAGACAACAGTGTAGGGGTGGCCAGAGGGAAGGGGGCCCAGGGCTGGGTGTGGACAAAGGGTAGGGGAATGGGGACATCTGCAATGGTGTTGACAAGAAAAATAAGCTTTTAAAAATAAGTAAAGATGAGAAGTAAAATTGATGGATGGATAGAGGATGGATAGAGGGGTGACTGTGTGGTAGAGCCCACAGAGCAGAATATGAGTGGTTACATCTAGATGCTGGGGAGATGTCTTTACTGAAGTTTTTCCATTTTGCTGTGTGTTTGAAAAATTCATAATAGAATATTGGGGAAAATATGTTCATATAACCAAAAGTAATCATTAATTAAAGAAAAAAAGAAGAAGCCATACGGAAGTGCTTCCTTCTCACATGGGATCCCAAACATCATAGTCCTTCAGACAGAAAAGTTCTGCTACCATCGAAATCACCCACCTGCAGACTACACCCGGCTTCTGCAGGTGCGAGAAGTGGCCAGTTTTACAACCTCACCTATAATGTCATCTGGTCGATAACAAGCCAAGTCTTGAAACTGATCAAGCCTTTGGATCTAACCGTCATTTCACAGGGAACGGAAGAGACAGCAGAACATGAAAACACACGCGCGCGCACACACGCACACATAGTGAGGATGGAATCAGCAAAACGGAGACTGTGGGAAACCCAGCAGGTCAAAAAAACAAGTTTCTTCAATTAAAAAATGTTGCAAGATAAAACAAAGATAACGATGGGAGAGAAGCAGAGAGAGGAGAGACTTCAAATACTGACCAAACAGTGGCAGTGTATGGGCTTCGTTAGGGTACTGAGCCACTCAGGTAAACCGATGAAAGAGGAAAACGTGCATGGGACAAGTGAAGACAATTGGGAGAGTGGGAATGCTTCCTGGAGGTTTGATACTGTTAAGGAATTATCGTTAATTGTTTTAGGCATGCTGATAGTATCGGAATTTTGTTTTTATTTTAAACGCCCTCATTTTTTAGAGAAACATAAGTAAAAATGTGAAATGATATGCTGTCTAGGGTTTCTTCAAAGTAATCAGAGGTGGAACAAAACTGGATATTCATTTGTACCCGATGAAGCCAGGCAATGGTACATTGGGAAGTTTATACCATTGTCTCTATTTGGATGTGTTTGAGAAATTCCATCTGTCTCCTCTCCGCCCCCCGCCCTCATTAATGCAAACAACTAACAACAACAAAAAAAAAAACCCTGAAATCAGAATAGGAGGGGAGGACAAAGAGGGTCCAGAAAAAAACAACCGAAAACGTCATCAATCTAATAAGGCAGGAGAGAAAGAAAAAAACACTTGCCCAACCAGTAGCCTCCCAGTAAGTGAAAGCCCTTCACCAAGCCTCACAGAGTGAAAGTGCGTTTTGAGCTGGGACGGGCCCTGAGCCCGGTCTTCCCTGTGTCAAGTCGGGGTGGGGGCCTTTCTGGGCAAAGGTGTGCGTGGATTCTCGGGCTATATTAAGGGCTGGGGCACCCTTTGACCGCTGGCAGCTTTGTGACAACTGGCTGGGGCTGGAGATTCAGTTTGCTGCCAGAAGAAAGCAAGAAGAAAGCAAAGCCAACTGGATCACATGAGGAGGGAACCCGAGCCCTTCCCCCCAACCTGGTGAGCTAAATTTGAACTTGCCTGCACCCACTGAGCTCCTCAGGGACAGCCTGAAGCTGTGCGACCCAACAGCCAAGCCCTCAGACACTATTCCCACAGCGTCAAGTCTCTTACAGACTTTTGAAATAGGATTTGGCAAGTTTCTAGTAAGAGAGATTTTTTTTCAGCCTATTTGAATAAAAATAAATGTCAAAAAAGAGAGGAAATGGGGTTGGAGTAGTGAATACCATAAAGATGGCTGCATCGTAGCGACTGTATTTTCAGAGCATATGGGATTCGAGGAGGAAGAAAACCTTTCTTCACCCTCTCAAACAGTGTTGTGCATTTAAGCTCTTTCCTTCTTTCCAGGTTCGTCCTTTCAGCTGCTTCTCGTTATTTCCCCATATGTTCTCTGATTTTTTCCCCTTTGATTTCTTTTTTCAAAGTAGAACTGTGCTTATTTATCGTCATCTACCAAGCACTGCATTTATGCCCATATTTCTCCCTGGATATGCTGCTTTCTTGCTGCATTCACCATCCTCATTCCTGCTCCCAGTACCTCTTTGTCCAGACTTGCTCTTAAAAAAAAAAAAAAAAAAAAAAAAGCCTCTCTCCTCTTCTTTTTCCTCTGCATTCCTATACCTTATTCTCTCTGAAACTTGATGGCACGTCCTGTTCTCGTCCTTGTCCCCTCTAGTGCTGTAAGGCCCGTGAAAGGATTAAGTAGCAGGAGCTCGAGAAGAAGGTCAGAATGTGTTCTGGTGTCAGAAAGCTTCTAGAGTAACCGGTCCGCTGGCTGAGGTGGTTGTCCCTTTTCATCCTCCTGCGGCATTTCCTAGGTACAACGTCTGGACCTTTCTTCGTTTCGCTCATAAAATCTCGTAGGGTTCCAAAAGTCAGGTTGCCTTTTTCTTCCTAAGTTTGCTTCCCAATTCTGTTATCACCTGAGTGGCATCTGGTTGAAGATGAGAAAACAAGATTTCAGAGAAAGAAGTAGAATGAGGAAAAGAGGGAAAAAGAACACCCCACCAAAACCCAGCTTGGACTTCGATAAAGTCATAGCTAACTTTTTCAATGGAAATTGAGGTACACCAGCACAGGTACTGAATAATACATATGATGATGATGGGAATCTAAAACTGAGCTAAAAAAGGGAAAACCATTAAAAAAAAGTTAAAAAAATTTTTTTAAAGGATAGTAAAAAAGCCGTCCCAGATAGTAGACCCACAAATTATTTTTTTAGGTGGAGTAACTAAACTTACTACATCAATACTGTTTGACTCATTATCTTCTATACACACTTACGGGGTAGGCACCCTTAACAGCCCTATTCTGCAGCAAAACTGAGGAACAGAGAGGTTCCGTCTCCCACCCATGGTTACGCAGCTGGTAAGTGGTATTCCTGGGTTTTGAATCCAAGCAGTCTGGCTACGTTGTTCATGGGCACCCTAAACTTTTGTGTGGCCCTGATCACATTGCAAACCTTTGTTCCTGTCCACGATTCCCATAAAGGTATAATGAAGAATGCTTAAAAATAAGTCACAAAATTTTCAACAGTAGCAGTAAGGAACAGAAGAAAATTGTTAAGTGATAGTTTTCTGAAAATAATATTTTATGGAAAAAATTCTAAGTAGAGCCATAACATAGAATGGAATTCAAAAAATGTTTTAAAAAAAGATCAAGAAGAGAATCTAAGGTGAAATTATAAGAAATTAGAATATTGGTACTGGATGAAAATAAGTGATTCTAAACATCAATGTGCAAATTTTAATTTAGAGGAATGTTACTACAGAAATATATAGCTGTGACATGGATGTGCTGTTGATGAATGTATGGCAGGTGAGTTGTGAAGGTCATGGGAATTTACCATTGCTGGTGGTAGCGAGGGTAAAACTCAGATATGCAAACCAAGTTAGGAATTACCTCTTGCTCAGAGAAGGAATTAGCTGCCCAATGCAAGATTTTGACTATGAGCCAGACCAGGGTGTTGAGTCTTGCTGTGCCCTCTTGGCCCCCGGAGGTTACCGAAAAGCTGTCTCTTTTGAGTTGTTTACAGTGGGTTGCCTGCGATCTTTTCATGGCTGGTAATGAATCTGCAGGGATGGCTGAATGATCAGCGATTCTTACGCTGCACAGGTCAGCACTGCGCCATTAAACTTTGGACATGCGTTTCCGTGAGCTGGGGGGAGGACAACGCTAACCCAGCTGCTTTCCAATATGCCCCACAGCGGGTGGTGTGGGAGGGCGAGCTGAAATTGTACCTCATGGTTAACTGTCTTGTAGACTCTAAAGTTTAGAAAATTTCCCTGGCTGGTGTGGCTCAGTGGATTGAGTGCTGGGCTGTGAACCAAAGGGTCGCCAGTTCTATTCCCAGTCAGGGCACATGCCTGGGTTGTGGGCCAGGTCCCCAGTAGGGGGCGCATGAGAGGCAACCACACATTGATGTTTCTCTCCCTCTCTTTCTCCCTCCCTTCCCCTGTGTCTAAAAATAAACAAAATCTTTTTTAAAAAATTAAGTTTAGAAGATTATTTCAGAACATTGAGGGTGACTTTGACCCACCTCTGCAGTAATTGGTTCCTGCTTTGTTCACATCAGCGGGTCTTCCATGTGGCTCCTGGGCCTTGATAACAGACTGGGCACCTCTACCGCGGTCTCGTCCTTTCTTTCTCACGAGTGTAGGGTTGAGTTAGTGACCGTATGGTACAGAATTCTTTTGATGTGTTGTTCAAGTGTGTACGCACGCATGACTGTTGTTTCTATTCTATACCATAAACATTCTGGAAATTTTCCTTTCTGACCCATCAACTTTTAAAGTTCAATTCCTTTCATTTTAAAAAAATTAATTTATGTAACTCAGATTTTAAAAAGTATAGAAGCACATGCAGTAAGAAATCTTTCTTCCCTCTCTTCCCATTCCTGCAAACAACCAATATAATTAGATTTTGTGTATCCTTCCAAAGATATTTTATGTATATACAAGAAAAATATATATAGATACACTCTTTTTTTTCCCTTTTCACACACACGGCGGTCTATTTTATCCACTTTTTAGCTTACTCTTTTTTTCTTTATGCTTACTTTTTCAGGCAACAGTGCATCTCGATACCTTCTACGCTTTCCCCACCCTGGCTGTCTCTCCTCGCTTTCTCCCTCTTGCATTCCTCATCCCTGAAATGCACTTACTCTGTGCTTCTCTATGCTAGATACACATTAGTCCACTCACTGATTCGTTTTTATTGTGTTAATCCTACACATTTTCCACTCGATCTTGTCTGTTTATATGTAATCCCCCAAATTGGGTAATATACACACATGTCTTTCTGGTTCAGGGTTTAGCATAGCACCAAGAATAATTACGAATGTAAGAGATCTGTTTTCTTGACTTTGACTTCTGACTTCTTTGCCACCCACCTAGTATGTCAAAAGGTCACAGGAGCCAACTGAAGAACTCTCAGCCTCCTAAACTGGAACAACTTAAGCGACAGAGTAACAAAGTACCATAGTATTGGATTATAACCCAATACATAAATATCCACGAGTCTATACTAATATAAATGATTGAATAAATTAATAAATGGGGGAGAAGAGACAAATCACTTGTGCAGAGTTCCAAATATAGGCACTGCACCGATAATGACAAATAACGTACGTTGATACTCCACTGACACTGAGGGGCGCGTAACTCCTCACTCCTTAAGTGCGGGCTGCCCTTGGTGACTTCCTTCCGAAGAGGATGGCAGCACGGGAGGAGGGCGGGAGTCCTTCACCACGGAGACGGCTGACCCAGCTGGATGGCTGAAAGCCATAGCAGCAGTTGCTCTGTGGACGGCCTGTACCCTTGATGCCATGTGATGAAACGGCACCACACCCGGGCGATGTGGCCCGCACCCGATGACCGCAGTCCAGTCACCCGAAGAACCTCAGACAGATTCCAGTAGAGGGTCGGCCACAGCGCGCCTCACCAGCAGGCCACAAAGCTGTCAAGACCCTCCGGAGCAAAGTCTGAGTAACTGTTACAGCCAAGAAGACATGACAACTGAAGTATCACGTGATGTCCTGGAACCAGAAAAGGACACTAGATAAAAATGAAGGATATTTAAATAAATTTGGGTTGTAGGCATTAATAATGTATCGTTAGTTATAACCCTACTAAGGTAGAATGTCAAGAACAGGAAAACTGGGGGGAGCTGAGGTGGGGATGTTGTGTGGGAAATCTCTGCACTCTCAGTTTTTCTGAAAGTCTAAAACTGATCTTTAAGAAAGGGTCCTGAGGCCTTCTAAATGCACCCCGATTTGTGCCCCCACCTCCTCTATGCCCGACAAAAACCCTTTGCTTCCTCCATTCTGATTGGGGAAGTGTTTCATTTGTTTTTATCTGTTCTGTTTTTTGCTAAACAAGAGATTTTTGCTGAGGGACACAGAAAGTGTTTTTTTCTCGCACTTTGAGTGAGCTTGCCAAAGTTGGAGGCGGATGCCCTTGAGTCGGTACTATAACTATGTAACGAGTTTGAACTTGAAGAGATCGTGGCCAGTTGCTTCTAAACGTCAGAACAGTCATGGGCCCATTCCTTCACAATGCCTGAAGTTCAACCGCAGGCAGTTAAAATGATAGCTCTAAGGTCTCTAACAAGTGTTCAGACAGAATTACCTGTAGGGCTTTCATCTCCTGCCGCTAGCATGGTGGCTGGAACCCAGTAGGTACCTAAATGTTCATTAAATAAATGGTAATATGCTCTTAGAGTTCAGTGCAGCATTATAATATTTCACATATGGTTCTAATAAACTAAAAAGCTATATAGCCTGGCTGGCAAAATAATTATCACCCCTCCCCCGATTTTATTAAATATCTTTTGATTCATGAAATTTATATTTTATTAGTTCATTTATTAGTTGCGAATTTCTGAATAACAGAGCTGTGTCTTTTATTGTGGGGAATGTTGGACCATATGTCACTTGAAAGGTATCTTTCCCTAAGTATGTATTAATGTGCTAGCTTGAACTCAAAACTGGCCTATCAGGAACGGTTAATGTTTTCCTCATGAGGAACCTTGAAGCAGTTCAATGTTACAATTTTTGTGTGTATTTTTATTAGCTACAGAACCTTGCCAAATCACTCATTCTAATCTGCAAGTCCTGTAATTATCACACAAAAAAAGTACCCTGGCAAATTAACCCCACTTCTCAATGCAGCCTTAATAGGAAAGAGTTATTTTGAAAGCTCAATGGATTATAAGTGCTACTTTACAAAACACACTTATGCTTTGAGATACAGCCTTAAATAGTTAAACAAGTTTGTTGGCATTAAGTGGGCATATTTCCAGCCTTCATTTTTCCCTATTGATTCCATTACTTAGATGTCTCTGGCTGGAGCGGGCAGCCATGGTGCAGGGAGCAGAGAGATCCCCGTGTTTGTGGGTGAGAATGGGCGTCATTGGAGGAGATTTGTGTGATTTGAGCAACTAGCTCCACTGAAATATCACTGAGAGAGTGATACTTGGTTATAATCAGCAGTTATGCAGTGAACCTATTAATTGCTTAGCATCATCTAAGGCTCAGAAAGACCCACAACAGGATAAGTACAAAGAAGCAGAATCAAAACGCAGTCTTGGGTGTTGGGACCGTGGAAGGTGGAGCAATGGGGATAGTCACAAAAGCTCCTCTCTAAAATAAGTACTTGCAGGAGTCGGTGAGTGGAGACCCAACGCAGACTTTTAGAAAACTAACTTCAAAAGAGATTCTCTCTGTAGTAAGGGTCACCTTGTCAAATGAGAATGATCAAGACCTCCCAGGGGTTCCAGGTCATGTCTGAACCATTGCAGTTGACTGGGGCACTTCTAAAGATCCCGTCTCTCACTATTCTGCCCTCAGCCCCGCTCCGGGCCCGGGCTGGGCCTTGTTGTTTTCCATTGGTTGGTTGGCCAGGGCTCCAGGACAGGCCTCTCGAAACAGAGCTCCCTGGACACTGCAGTCAACTGGAAGAGTCCTGTGAGGCTGGGAAGTGCAGCCCCAGCGTCTGGGGAGGTCAGGCCTAAAGGGAGAGGGAGATAAGGGGTGAGCTGAGTCATTAGTCACCTCTTCTAACTAACTCTCTGAAGTTGGCCGGCTTCACACTGGACCTGGTGATTAATGGTAAAGAGATAGCTCTTGCAGTTCAACTTCTGTGAGTGGAAGGAAATTTAAAGCTTCCCCTGAGCCTTCGCTTCCTCCTCAAATGCTTCGCAACAAACCTCAGTGTTGGTTCTCATCTTGCACACAGGCCTGGATGGGGCAAAGGGAGAAGGCTAGGCGGGCGCTATTGGACAGGGGCCTGTGGTTCTCGGTCTTTTCACGGCTGTCTCCCAAAGGGAGACTCGGAGTCACAAAGTCACAGGACAAAATGGCAGTCCCAGAGGTCATTTCCGACAGAAAGCACACACAACCGAAGAAAACCACTTTGCAATTTTCTAAGGTAGTCTGGAGTTTGCCAAAGAAGTGCTTTTAATTCAGTTATCCCCTGTAGAAAAGTACATAGGAAGAAAGTTAAGAAAATTCAGTACCAAGAATAGTTCTTTTTCTAGCTTTGAAAATTTTTCTTAATACGTAAGCAAGAGTCTAAGTTCCGGAGTCTCGATTATTCAGTTAACAGAAGGTAACATGGATGAAGTGCCAAGCCCCACCGCCCACTCAGCTGCTCAAGCAGAAATCTCGGAACTACGGCTAGTCCTCTCTTCACACCCCCAACCTGTTAGTCTCAAAAGTTCACCCACCTGCCTCCATTCCCGCGACACGTTCTAGCCTAAGCCACAGTCGGGTCCCACCTGAACGATCACCATAACCTCTTCAGTAGAACTCACTCTTGCAGCTCCGTAATCTCTTTCCTGGCAGCCAGAGAGAGATTTTAAAAATATTTGTATTTGTGGGACCACATCATCTACAGTGGCTTCCTTCCTTCCGGGGCCATCCTACCTCCCCCCGCCCCACTTTATCTCTCATCACGTTCTGCCCTTACAACACGGGCCTGTTTAGGGTTCCCTCTTTCAGCCAGTTGCTCCTCTGCCTCTGGGACACTGCCTGTGCTTGCTGCCCGCTCTGGCTGTAATGCCACCTCCTCATGACTGATTCTCTCCTGTCCTTTAAGGTCTTTGCAAAGATGTCTCCTCCACAGATAGGCTCTCCCTGACCAAGCCCTCCCCCTCTCTTGTCCTTCTCCCCTTATTGGTGTCCCATGTTTATGTTGTTCGTGGCACTTACCTAAAACTGTCCTGTTTATTGACTAATCTACATGGTTATGCCATCTCTTTCCACCTACCACCACAAGTCTGAGCTCTTCCAGGGCAGGGGCTCTGTGGCTTCACTGAGTCACTAGAGCAGTGCCTGGAACATAGCAGATATCGGTGAATATCTGTTAAATAAATGAAAATAGGAAGCTCATTGAGCGCAGAGGTTGGCACACTTTTCCTGTAAAATACCCAGAGTAAATATTTTAGGCTTTGTCACTTAAAATCTCCGTTGCCTATTCTTTTTTTTAAAATTACTTTATTGTTGTTCAATTACAGTTTGAATTCCACCACCCCCCCCCACTCTCCCCCCATCCGTTGCCTATTCTTTTTCATGTAAAAAGCATTCTTAGCTGTTACAAAAACAGACCATGGTGCAGGGTTTGGCCCCAAGGCCATGGTTGCCACCCCCTGACCTAGATTGAGGAAGAAGTTTATCTATGACCCTAGTTCCCTCTATTGTCTGACTTTTGTTGGAGTTGCATGGTATAGCAGGTAAATTGGATTAGATGCACCAGTTGTTACTTCCTTGTCCAGGATTCCCTATCAGTGAACCTGTCCCACCCACAGTTCCTGCAGAGGCAGCTCTGTATGCTACCTGATTCCTCAGAACCTCCTGCTTCCCCCTCACGGCTGTGCTAGAGCTGAGCACTATGCTAATCAGACAATGTCTCTATGCAATTTGGAATGGGACCACTAGACTGAACCAATTAGAAGCTGATGAGCTCTTGAAATAAAATACAGTGGACACTTGAGCAATGCAGGGGGTTCGGGACACTGACACCCTTACAGTTAAAAATCTGCATATAACTTCTGACTCCCCCAAAACTTAGCTACAGTCATCCCTTGGTATCTTTGGGGGATTGGTTCCAGGAGCCTCCGCAGATACCAAAATCCAAAGAAGCTCGAGTCCCTTATATAAAATAGTGTAGATCAATGCGTGCAGTTGTCCCTCTGCATGCGCAGGTTCCCAACCACTGTTCAAAAACACTTTTAGATCCACAGTTGGCTGAATCCACAAATGCTAAACCCCGGGGATGGGGAGGGCCGACTATATATTTATTGAAAAAATCTACGTAAAGGACCTCTGCAGTGAAACCTGTGTTGTTCGAGTCAACGGTAGTTGGGTAGGTTCGTGACAAACCAAAGCAAATACAAGCTCATATTTCCAGGGAATTGAGATGCCACAGTAAAAAAGAGGTCAGCCTACTCAAGAAGCTTGAGAAACAAGGACCTACACAGATAGCAGCACAGACCTGGAGCCACAGCGTCTCAACAGGAAAAGACTGGCCTTGGGTCCTGAACGTCCAGTCCCATGTTCCACATGGTCTGAGTGGGCGTTGCTTGTGTGCTTGGACATCTGTGAAGTGGTGTGTCCTTATCTCTTCTTCATTGACCTACTTTGAGCGCGTTCCTACTCCTCACTAGAGGAGTGGGTGTTTCAAGTTACTATCAAAACTGTCCATCAAGACACACGTTTTTATGGATGTCTGTTGTGTTTAAGACAGCTGATAGACACGATGAGGGCAAACAGATACATCATACAAGAAGATGCCATTGCCCGCAGGGAGCGAAAATCCAGCTGAGGGATGAGACAGAGACACATGAAGTGATAATTAACAGTGGAAGGCTGTGGACAGTAAGTACTGCATGCATCTCTAAGACTTTTTAAAAAATCAATTTTAATCGTATTGAAAGCAAAATGGAAATAGATGCTGAGCAAATAATGGCTACGATTTCAAAAGAACTACACAGTAGTGAATTTTAACAAATAAAATAGCTTTTATCCGAATTATACTTTTATGAAAGTATTTAAGGCACATTTCAGCAGAATTGTTAAAACTGCTAACCATGAGTCAAATCTACTCTGAAAGAGATAATGACTATTCTCAGAGCATCTAGAAAGTGTTTGGTCTTAACCACAAAGGATGGATGAAGTCCCTGGTGTGTCCAAAGGGGACTCTTGGGTATTCCATCAATACGGGCATCATGTTACCAGTTGCTTTGAAAGTGTGCTGGCTGGTATTGCCTTCACGCTGACAAAACATTTACTCTGAAAAGAAATCTTCAGTGGCCCGTCTCTGATGTGAGTGGATTTGGGGATTAATTTGTCCTGATTTATAAAAACGCCATCTTCTAGGAATGCTTCCTGTAAGAACATCTCAGTCAGAAGTGGAAATAAACTCTGTAAAGACAATAAGCAGTCAGGGTTTTCTCTTAAGTAAGTTTTTTATCAAGACAGTTTGAAGGGGAGCATGAGGCTGGGGCTCCAGAAAACATCATTATACATCCCAAGGCATAAAAATAGTGTTAGGAAGCTAAATAGGTCTGGCTGATGTGGCTCAGTGGATTGAGTGCCAGCCTGTGAACAGAAAGGTTGCCAGTTTGATTCCCAGTCAGGGCACATGCCTGGGTTGCAGGCCAGGTCCACAGTTGGGGGGTGTGCTAGAGGCAACTGAATGTTTCTCTCCCTCTCTTTCTCCCTCCCTTTCTCCCTCCCTTCCTCTCTCTCTAAAAAATAAGTAAAATCTTAAAAAAAAATAAGCTAAATATTTTCTCTCAAGAACCATGAGAAGAAGATGGTGTATGAAGAAAATGGTCCTGAACTTCCTGAGCAGTTCAGGTCTTAGACATATAAAAAGGAAAACAGGCGGTGGCTGGGTAGAGGTAGGCAAAGCGGGGGCGGGGGGGGGGTGGATGGCAGAAATGGGGACATCTGTAATAGTGTCAATAATAAAAAAAAAGGAAAAAAAAAAAAGGAAAGCAAATGCCGTAGGAAATGAAACATCGCAGAAGCAAATTATCTCAGAGTTCATTTATGAATGTGTTCACAAAACATTTTCCAGGTGTATATAGTAACCCCCAACATTATCATCAGATACCGTCCTGGGCTTGTACAACACGAAGTGATGCCCCCTAACTCTCAAAGAGCTGAATATCTCGTGAGGAAACCGAACAACCCAGCAGTCTTGGTACTTTGTGGGGACCACTTTGAAAAATGGCACTTTGGAAGCTCAGAAGAGACACAGGTGAATTACGATGTGGGCTCAGAGACCACTTCCCATAGAAACAACCGTTGGGCTGAGTGTTGAAGGACGGGCAGGAGTTAGCCAGCTAGAGAATGGGGGTGTGGGGGACAGGTAGGGCTTGAAAGCAGGGAGGGACCTCAGCTTTGGAAGGCACTGTTTGAGCGGTCTGTCTCTTCCCTGGTCCCAGCATCTGCAGAACAGGTCCGCCATGGTTCTAGGTGTCCCTGGGGAACCCTGGCCCTTGGGGTCTGGTGACACCATTTCCTCCTTTTATTTCTCCAGCCCTGAGACTTGCTGTGGGTGACAGCTGGCTATTGCTGCTAATCTCCGGTTGCCTCCTCATCCCAATGGACTCTTAGCTCTTCCATCACCTCTGTAACCAATTCACTGCCCTCAGTTTCCTCTGCTCCAAAGACCAGAACAGAACACAGAACAGGTGGGGAGGCTTGGAAACAACCAGTATCGTTTCTGATTGGAAACTGCATTAACTGTGAATGGCTGGGGTGAACAGTGAGGAGCTAATAAGTCAAGAGAAGTGGGTGCTAAACAGAAAACAATGGGAGCCATTGAAAGGTTAAGCAGAGATCTGATGAACATGGAGTAGGATCATCCTAAATCCTGGGAGTGTTACAGAGAAGGGCTTTATTGGGGCTGACCCGGAAAGGTTCACAGTAGGGAAACCACTTAGGGAGCGGTTCCCATAACCCTAATGAGGGATGCTGCTGGCATGGGCTAGATGGCAGTTCTCAAACATTTTGGTCTCAGGAGCCCTTTACAACTCTTGAAAGTTATGAAAGTCTCCCATATGGCTGCCTTAGTTCTAGAAATCACATGTGGACAGAGCCACATGATAGAAGAGTGATTTCTGCTAATGACTATTTCTGTTTAAGTGCCAGGATAACTTTTCTCCAACATGCTTCAGCTGACTCTCTCCCAGCACTTAAATTAGTGCTGAAAACGGGGGGAGGGGAAGTGTCGTGTTTGGCTTAAACCAATCACTGTTCACTCTCTGGGGCCAGGGTTAGGGCTGGGTGCAGCCTCCTCCGCAGTTTATAGAGATAGTTAGGTCAGTGCTGTTGAGGAAGAAAGGATAAAAGGCAACTATAGGGTTCATCAGAGTCTCACGTCTACCGGTGATTAACCAGAGAGGCAATGAAGTGAGAGGACCTGAGACCTGAGGATGGGACTCTAAGAATATGGACATGCGAGGAGCAAGAGAAGGAGAAGGAAGCCCTTCAAGGCCATTCTGGTGTTGGGCACCGCTAACGTTACTAGTTCTGATCTTGAGAAAATCAGTTAGCTTTCTTTATCTATAAAATGGGAGAGATGATGTTGCCTGCTTCATTAGTGCCGTTCAGAGGGGAGTCAAGCGGTAGAATACGTGTAGTTGGTGTAGGACCCTTGATAAATGAGGGCCATCATGTTAGTACTGTGAGTATTCAACGAGGACCTGCTTCAGAGCTGGAAAGAGACTCAGATGTAACAGGCGCCAGAGAGAAGAGAATTTTAAAAATATCTCCCGTGATAAATTCTGGAAAGGAGTCAGGTAAGGTAAGGACTATTAAGAAATGCTTAAGGGTTGTCCTAGTCACACTTTTATGGTCTACTATTGCCCTATATTAAACTAGCAGTCCACAGTTCTTTTATTTTTATCTTTGCACAGACCCTTGGCAAACCAGGTCTCCTTCTTTCCGTCCCTTTGTAGCTGATGGCAGGGTTTATATTTTACCCACTGCATTGTGTCTAGTCCTTGGTGTTGGCCCCGTGTTCCAGCCTGCCGAGATCGGTGTGCATCTTCAGGCTGCTGGGCTCACGTCAGATGGCTCTTCCACTGTCAGTGTCCTCCGTGCATTTCAGGAGTGCATCTGTGTGCTCTGTATCCAATCTTATCATACCAGTTACGCAGTAAGAATATGCCAGAGAGCAGTGGTTGTTCTCTCAGCTCCATTCCATTTCCTCATCTGTAAAGCGCTGTCATTACATTTTTCTCTCCCTCAGGGCTGGGTAAATGCGTCAGTGCCTGAACGTGTCCCGTGCTGTGCCTAGCACAGAGATGTTCCTGAGTTGTTGTGCCTCATTTCCTCATCTGTGTCTTTCCCTGCTTTTAGTTCTTAAAAAAAAAACATAGCTTTAACGTATTGCTGTGCTTATATAGAGAGATGACATATAGAATAGAACAGTGTGTGGGAATACCATTGACTAGAGTAAACGGAATCTCCCACTTTCAGTTGGTGGCGGCTCCCCAAAGTGAGGCTAAACGCAGGCACGCTCCTTTTCCGAGCTCCTGGCTCCTTTTCTGGAGATTGGCTAATCCCCACTCGTGCCTCTACCTCAGTGTACCCCACACCTCCTTCTCCCCAGCCCCTCCCACCCCACAAAGCAGCTCACAGTCTCTTCACTGTGGATGGAAATAGAATCATTGCATACCCACGATGTCACGGCACCAGGCAGCGCAGAAGGTGCTGAGAGCCGAGGACAGCCTCTCTGACTTGTAGGCCCAAGTGAACGACAGTGCCTGCATTTAATCTCCTCAGCCTGGAGTCTCTCCATTCCCCTGGACACTGAGGATCTCATGCTAGCACCCAGGGGAGGGGAGAAAGTTGGAAGGATGCTTCTGGTTCTTGCCCTCTCTCTCAGGTAACAGGTACATTTCACATGTATCCTTTCATGCTTTCAACAACTATCTGCTAAACCCGTGTAACTGTGTGCCAGGCACGATGATCGGTGCCGAGGTGCTGTGGGGAATAAGGCAGGCAAGGGGCCCATTCTCAGGGGAGTTACAGTCTGGGGGCCCTCGGGTGGGAAGTAGACAGCAAACACACAGAAAAACGCATGAACAAGACAGTATTAGAAATAAGTGTGATTCAGAGCACCTGAACAAGCGACATCCTAGAGTATGGCTCCCTTAGACTGGGTGGGTAGGAAAAGCCCCGCTCAGGTGACATTTCAGCTGAGACCTTGATCACAGGGAAGAACCAGTCACACTAAGATCTAAAGAACATTCCAGGCAGAAGAAACCCTAGTACAAAGCCCTTGAGGTGGGGATGCAGTTGCTGTGTTCACAGAGCTGAAAGGAGGCTGCGTTGGCTGGATCCCAGCACCCGAGGCAGAGTGACAAAGCAGCAGAGTCGGGGCCAGGTCATGCTGGCAGGAGCTGGCGAATGAGGGGCCTGTTAGAATCTCCTGGGGAGCTTTCCAAATGATGTGGTGCCCTCACCCTGGGGTTCTGTTTCGCTTGTTCTGAGGTGTGGCCCAGGCTCCAAAGGTTCCCAGAAGGTTCCTGTACAGCCAGGGGTAAGCTTCAGTGAAGAGTGGGTTTCAGCAGCTGGGTAGGGAGCTTGTATTTTCTCCTAAGCGGCATGGGAAGTCACGAAAGGGTGATAAGCAGAGCACTGATGGGACTTGAGTGATTGATTTAGAAGATCCCTCTAGTTGCCACGTGGAGAATGGATCCTGGTAGATCAAGACAGGAAGCCAGCTATTATTGTCTTTTCGTGGACTTAGGCTTTCATTTCTCCTGGGTAATACCTGGGAATGGAATTGCTGGAAACAACCCAAACATCTATCAAGAGGCGAATGGATAAACACATTGTGATATGTCTGTACAATAAATACTACTCAGCAATAAAAATAAAGAACCACTGATACGTACAACAACAGGGACGAGTCTCAAAACCATTATGCTGAGCAACGCCAGCCAGACAAGAGCAGTGTATACTATGCTATTTCTTTAGAGGGTTAGATAAAGTCAGACTTATCTATGGTGAGAGCCCCCCGAAGTGGCTGCCTCTGCGGGAAGAGACTTACTGGAAGGGGGCTCCTAGGGCACTTATTAGGGCAACAAAAATGTTCTACATCTTGATTACATGGCTGTACATGTTTTCCAAAACTCATTAAATTGTGCACTTAGGATCCATACCTTTCACTGTATGTGAATTTTGCATCAATTAGAAAAACAAAAAAGGACTGCCCCACACTTGCTAGAATGGCTTTAAAAGCACACGCCAACACCGCAAGCTGAAGAGGACACCGAACCACTGGAGCTCGCGTGTGTGACTTGTGGGAAGGTAAAATAGAGAAGTTGGGCAGTTTCTTATAAAACTAAACAGGTGCTGACTCGGCAAGCTCACTGCTAAGGCTTTACCCGAGAGAGAGAGAGAGAGAGAGAGAGAGAGAAAATATGCCCCATGAAGACCTGTATGTGAATGTTTCCAGAGAGAAGCAACAGGCGTTACAGCCAGGAGGCTATCTGCGGTACCCTGGTGAAAGACGATGGCTTAGTCTAGGCTGATGGGAGCGGAGATGAGGAGCAGCTAACAAATTCAGAACAAGCTCCTGAGGTGGAGTCTAAGGGAACCGCCTTGTTGGTTGTGTGGGACGGAGGGAGAAATCAAGACTGACGCCCACCTGTGGGCCCCTGGTGGGTGATGATGTCACTGGCGGAGCTGTGGAGGGCAGGGAAGAGGAGGCTGGGGAGGGGCAAGTCTCGTGTCCTTTTTTAGCCACGTTAAGTCTGAGTGTCTATTAGAATTCGTGGACACCTTAGCCACACATTTCTGGAAAAGATGCTTCGAACTTTCATTGTCAAAACATGAACTTGGTGCTGTGGTTCTAAGTGGCAGTAGAATGCATCTCCTTGGAGTTGTGATAGTAGAATCAGGAATAGGCTATGATACACAGATTTAGATAGACTTGAAAGTTTTTGTAAAATTGTGGACCAGTCAAATAGAATAAATAAGAAAATATTCAGGATGAGATGAAGCCATAAATAATTCAATCCATGCAAAATGGTGTGGTCACCTGAGTGGAGGCTTATAGGAGCTAGTAGGCTTGAAAATTAGACACCAACATGATTTAGATTCAAGGATATTGGTTCATAGGAGCATCCCCAAAATTTAGAGGCTTAAAATGACAATAAATGTTTATTATCTCACAGTTTCTGTGGATCAGGAATTCGGGAGCAGCTTAGTGATTTTTGGGTTTTTTGGCGGGAAGGAACTGCTTGGTTTTGGGCCGGGTCTCTGTGGTCAGACTGTCGGCCAGGCTGCGGTTGTCTGAAGGCTTCACAGGGGCCAGAGACTGTTTCCCGGATGGGTAAGCGATGCCCGTGGCAACCTAATGCTGGCTGTCGGTCAGGGGACTCCGTCCCTTCCCACAAAGACCACTCCCTAGGACCGCATGAACAGCCAGCTTCCTCCAGGCAAACAGTCCAAGGCAAGCAAGGCAGCAGCAATGTCTTAGGACCTGGCTTCAGAAGTCACTGTCCATCATTTCCACAGAACCCTGTTGGTTACAGAGGGCACCCCAGTTCAGAGTGGAAGTGTTGGGTTGGCCAAAAAGTCTGTTTAGTTTTTTTCTGTAAAATAAAAGACATGTTTTTCATTTTCACCAATAACTTGATGATTTGGATATTTTGAGTATGTTTGGCTATCTCCTGCATGGTATAACATTGATTGTTCTCAATTAATGTTTCAATTTGATTGCTGCTGACTTCAACTGGTCTACCTGACCATGGAGCATCGTCCAATGAGAAATCTCCAGGATGAAACTTCACAAACCACTTTTGACATGTTTGATCAGTCACAGCACCTTCTCCCTACACTGCACAAATCTTTTTTTTTGCATTTCCATTGCATTTTTACCTTTCTTGAAATAATAAAGCATAATATGCCAAAAAATGTTGCATATTTTCTTCCATCTTCAATATTAAAATGGATGCACAAAAATTCACCAATTTTTTAATGCACGCTGATACAACAGCTGTCACAATACAATCTAACAAAATTGTTTTAAACAAACTTAAAGACAACCAAGCGCTACTAGAGCCATCATACGGAAAAAAAATGTAAGGGACCTTTTGGCCAAACCAGGGTCTATCCAGGGGAGTGACTGACTGGAGGTGAGAGTCACGGGCCGTTGGGAGGCTGAGGATGACTCCCCTCTGCGCTCTGGAGTTGTGCTGCCTTGAGAGCGTGAAGCGACTCCCCCGGTAGTGGTGCCCTGAGCAGGGGTCCCCTAGGCTTTTGTGGCTCCAGACCTCGTATGAAATGAACCAGCTCTGGCATGTGATCAAAAGAATTCGAGATATAAAAAATTTTTAAGTGATAAGCATTGTTTTAAATATTGGGAAGACTTACAGTTTTGTAGAGAAATGTTTAAGAAAATTAAATGCATTGTATTAGTGTTTTTGTGCAAAGGAATCTGTATACTCAGTATTTTAAGTATTTATAATGTTTAAGAGACTATAACTTGTTAGAATAATAGTGTATGCATAGTACTAGTTGAAACATACAATTTAAGTAATTGATTTACATTTGCGATTTTAAGTGGAAATCTTGAGAAGTTTAAATGTAATACTAGACATTTAAAAGAACTTAGAATTAACCTATTAATAAGATTAATTTGTTGGATATATATGAATTACTCAAGTACTTGTAAAGAGTTTTTGTAAGACAACTGAAGTATTTCTTAAAAATTGAATATACAAATGCAGTTAAAATATTTAATGTAGGTTAATTAAGTAAATTTGGAAATGTGACCAAACATTAATCAAAAGCCCCTGTAGAAGTGGTTGTGTAAATTTAGCTATGTATCTATAAAATTGTAAGTTGAATTTATAAGCTTATAGAAAAGCCTCCTTGGGTTTTGACTTTGTAAAGTCAAATATTAATTTCAAAACCAGAGTAACTTCTGAACAATTTTTCTGTGCACGAAAGTCACCCTCGAGTAAGTAGATTCACCTGGATGGCAGGTGGGAAAGGGGGTAAGAGCAGTTTTGGCTGATGGGCCAGGCGGTGCCAAATGAGCTTGAGCCTGACCCTTCCTGGGCCTGATGGCTATGCTGGTTCTCCTGTCAGCTCCTCCCTGCCAAGGCCAGAGGGTGGGGGAGGGGAAGCAGGGAGCCACGCCCACTCCCCTGGTCCTCACTGTCTTCTGTGCATGTAGTGTGTGCTGCTCTGGCCTGAATACCAGCTCACAGCATGGTCCTTGCTCTGTGCAAAGGAGCTGAGCACATGGTGTCAAGGTCTTTCTTTGTTAACTTGCTCTTTGATTGTGCAAGGGACTCCGAACTGACCTGCACTAATTGTCTGTAATAAGCCAACGGTACAGTAAAACCTGCAGAGGACCCTGGACATAGCAGCTGCACATGCACCACATTATGGTATAGGACTTACTGGTATGAAAGGAAAATATAGTCGAACATTGTTAAATGGCGTAACAGAAGCTCACATTGAGTTTTTGGTAGTAATATTGAAGTTTTAAATGTACCATAACTGACCTTATGCTTGAACCCCTACCCAGCTGAGTTGTGGGCAGGAGTGCTCTAAAATTTTCTAAAAACTGTCTTTTTTGGTGTTTAACACCCACCCAGTTCAGGCTCTTTGTCCAGAATGCGTCAAGGTGCAGGAAGGGAGCCTCAGAAGAGAGGGTAGGAATGGGGAATTATATTTAACAAAGCATTACGGTCTGTTATGTGCAAAGTACTCTATCTACACGGAAACAACACTTTGGGGAGGGAGAAAAGTATGTTTAGGAGTGTCTTCAATAGAAGCCAGAGGATGGCAAATGTGACCCAGGAACCCCCCCAGGGTGAGCACCTCAGGAGCCTGGAGAAGGGCAGGGGAATCCTGGACTCACAGACCCAGCAAGGCGCTCAGGGAGCAGCACAAGCCCCTGAGGCCTGCTTAGGGGGAGAGGCTAGAGCAAGGACACCGACACCTGGTTTCTGCTTTTAAGGCTTCATGGTCTAATGGCAGAGACAGACATATTGGTGAAAAAGATAACATTTTAGCTAGACTTTGAAAGATGTGTGATTTCAACAAACAGAGACAAGAGGAAAAAGGATGTCCAGAAAAAAGGAAGCATGAGGACACTAATGTCCCAAGGAGGCTATTTGTTCCTTTTCTCTCCCCCTTCCAGTTCTACTTCGTCCATGTGGTTTCCATAAAAGTCATCTTCCTGGTACCACATGATCACGTGGTTTCTGTAAGAATCCTCTGACAACCGTATAATATCAGTTGGTGAATGTTGGTAAAATTCTGACCCAACAGGCTAACCAATTCTTCCTTGCAAATTTTGGAACTGAAACTGGAAAAAAAAGTAGTCACTTTCACTTGGAGTATCACAAGGTAGACTTTGTAGCTGTCGATGACTATGACCTTGAGAAATAGGAAGGCGAGGGAGGGTGAACGAGGGAAGGGGAGGAGAGAGAAGAAGAGAAAGAAATGAAGAAGACTCTAAGGGGGGGAAATGTCAGCGCATGAGAACCTTGGACACATCTGTGTCTCTGATTCTGGACGCTCCCTGGGCTCAAGCTGCACTTCTGTTCTTTGGTTTCCTGAAATACAGAAGTGGTGTCTTTGTGATAAATTTCTTTTTCCTTAAGCTAAATTGAGTTTTCTGGATGTTTTTGTTGTTTGGGGTTTTTTTTGCTACTGAAAATCTTCTAACCCTTGTGTCAGGTTCCTAGAGCTACTGTAATAAATTGCCACAGCTCGGTGGCTTAAAATAAGTTTATTCTCTTCACAGGCTGGGAAGGTAGAAGTCCCAAACCAAGGCCCCCACACGGCCATACTCCCCCCAAAGGGAAGGAGTCCCCCTGGACCCCAGTTGGCAGTCCTTGGCGTTTGTTGGCTCGGAACTGCATCCCCCTAATTCCCACTTCCATCATCACATGGTCGCCTTCCCTCTGCGTGTATCTCTGAGTCTTCAAGTGGTGTCTTATAAGGACACCAGATGTTGGGTTCAGGGCCCACCCTCACCCAGCAAGGTCTCACCTTACTTAATTACATCTACGAAGACCCTGTTTCCACAGAAGGTCACATTCTGCGGTTTTAGGTGGACGTGAATTTTAGGGGGGGCAGTGTTCAACTTAGTTCCCCATTCAGTGCACAGTCCCTGGGGCCGCAGGGTCAGGCCCTGCTGAGAGCCAGGTGTTTGAAGACGGAGTGTTGTGCTGAGGGTGCTGGGCTTTGCTCTCCCCCCGAGGAGGCCTCAAGAGCTCTGCGGGAGAGCATCATGGTCAGAGTGGAGGATGGCTCTGTCGCCGTGTGTGAAGTGGAGCAGGGAGGGCTAGGAGGAAGAAGAACCAGTTATACCATTTGATAATTCAGGCGAAAGGTACTACGGTCTTGCGCCAGAATAGTGGGTGTTAGGAAAAGGAGAAAGGGACAAGTCAGAGCCATAGTTGCAAATTCAGACTCGGCAGCTACTTGTATGATGGGGTGGGAGGAAGAGAGGGGGGAGAAGGAAGAGGCTAGATGGACTGGACAGTATGGGTGGTCTGCACACATCACTGTGTGGCTGCCAAGGGAGAGCTGGTATTACCCAGAGGGCTGGTGTCCAAAGAGGAGGGAAGGCCCCAGAGACAGCAGGAGTGGTGAGGGCATTGGAACCAGCTCTCAGTGTGGATTACTTCCATGAAAATTATTCCATGTTTGTCTAAGAGGATTCCATGCCATGTCTTTTTCAAAAAAAATTTTTTCTTTTTATTTATAGATTTGAAATAGAGATATAGAGATAGAGATAGATAGATAGATAGATAGATAGATAGATAGATAGATAAAGAGAGGAAGGGACACAGAGAAAGAAACATCAATCTGTTGTTCCACTTATTTATGTATTTGTTAATTGTGTCTAATATGTGCCCTGACCGGGGACCAAGCCCACAACTTTGGCATATTGGGATGATGCTCTCACCAACTGAGATACCCAGACAGGGCCTCCACCGCATGTCTTTAGCTGGCTTTTTGTTTTGTAAATACTGTTTACCTACATCAGGATCTTTGTCTAGGTAATGGATCTTTAATTTTAGTAGATATTGACAGAGAATATTTCTAAAAGGCTGTAACAATTCACTTTCCACTGGTTTCGTGAGAGTCCCCTTTCCTTCTTATTCCCTCTGTTAGTAGGTATTTTCACTCTTTACTTTTTGCTAATTGAAAATGTGACTTCTTTTGATTACTACAACACATCAACACATCATAAATTAAACATTTCCTGTTTTTGGACAGTTAGATTGTTTCCAGTTTTTGTTATAGTAAAATTAATAACCCAGAAGTGAACATGTTTATATACACATTTTATTCATGTGTACATTTTATTCATTGCTTACAAAGCTGCTTACAATTTGAAAGAAGATGACATGGGTTTAGTTTCCCAGGCTATAAGCTTCATTGTTTCTCTTACTGTGTGACTGTTTTTTTAAAAGATTGATTTACTTTTAGAGAGAGGGGGAGGGAGAAAGAGAAGGAGAGAAAGATCAGTGTGTGGTTGCCTCTCGCACACCCCCAACTGGGGACCTGACCTGCAACCCAGACGTGTGCCCTGACTGGGAACCAAACCAGCGACCTTTCGATTCACAGGCCAGCGTTCAATCCACTGAGCCACACCAGCTAGGGCTGCCTTTTTTCTTTTCTTTCCGTTTCACTGATAATGTTTCAGGGGACAGCGAGGGTGTGAGAAAGGGTAAAAACAACCAGGTTTTTGATTGTCTTTGAATCCTCTTTATATATGCTGTTCTGTCGTTCATTGCCAGAGCGATCTAGAATTGCTATGAAGCCATTATTAGTGCTCAAACTTACCTTATGCATAAATTAAATTTCTCATTTAATCGCAGGAAGAAGAAATGTAAGCGTGTCTCTGCTAGCACTGTCTATGATCTACCAAAGCGGCTTGATTCTCTGTTAGGCACAGACATTCTGAAAAGCATCAGTCTTTTCTTGCCTGGTGCAAAAAAAAGGATGAGATTGATATCTCGATACCACAAATGGTACATATTATAATATGTGAGTGGATAAGAAAGCATCCTTTTCTAGATCCCTTTCCCTTAAACTTTAGCCATTAGGGTAGAATGCTTTCATTGCAGAATTCTCACTTGAGCAAGGTTTTTGTATAACATTATTCATATTCTTGGCCTTGGATGCCAATTAAGTCTCTCAAGTCTAAAATAGCTTTGTTTGCTTTTTCAAGAAATCTGCCCACCTTACAGACCTACAAGTTAACAAACCAGCCTGTTTTGTTTTGTTTTTCTTCTTCTCCCAGAGGGTTTGGCTCTGTTGGTTTCCTGCCAGCTCTTACTTTCAAATTGAAATAGTTCAGTTTCTCTGTTTCTAGAACATAGAATTCATTACACCTGGATTTTTGCCAACAATGTCCTTCCTGCGTTTTTAAAACTGAGATGAATGTTACAGAGTAGCCTAGCAGGCCGGACCTGCAATGAGGAGTCAGGGGGTGATATGTTGGATGCTGCATGGATGCTCTGTTCTGGGTGGTGGGACAGCTAGGGGAGGGAATGGGATTCTATGAGGGTGGGGACCCACAGCACCCAGGGTGAAACCTTGGGTATGCAGTGGAGAAGTACGTACAAGAGCTTAGGTAAGATTTGGCTGATGTGAGGCAAGATTTAGATTCTTCCCCTGCCCTCAGAGCTCTGGTGAGTGTTTACTGTACCATAGAAAGGGCATACTTGTTTATTCCTTGCAGCCATTTGGGTAGAGAGCAGAAAACCAGGTGACAGAGAATGTGTATAAAGGACTCTAGGAAGAACCACTCTATTTTTCTCTCTTTACATGCTTCCTTTCGTCTTCCTACCTCTGCAGCCTTGCTCATGCTCTCGTCGCTGCTGGTACTGAAAGGCCATGCCTCCCTGCAGCAGAGCAGGGGTCTTACTCCTGTGTAGCATCAGCATAAGCTCAGGGCCAAGTGGAGTTCTCATTTATGTGGCTCTGTTGAATGACATAGGGAAGTTCCTTTACCTTTTAGATCACTTTCTAGGAATATGTTAGAGTGTACATTTGTTTCTCTTCTAATTGGCTATACATTTTTTAAACTGAACTTTTCATTTTGAGACAATTGTAGACTCACGCGCAGTTATAAGAAACAATACCGAGAGATCTCGTGTACCCTTCACCCGGTTTTGCCAATAGTAACATTTTGCAAAAGTCTCGAACAGTATCGTGGTGTGATGCGTTCATGTACAAGTAGGTATCGTTGGGATTGATAAAATCAAGATACATGACATTTCCACACCCAGGGGACCCCTCGTGTTGCCCTTACACAGTTACTCACGCTGGCCTCCTTCCCCGGCCCCTCACTGTCCCTAGCTGCTCATCTCTTCTCCATTTTCATAGCCTTGTCGTTTCAAGAATGTCGTATAATGGAAAGATGCAGCATTCAGCCTTTTGGTAGTGGCTTGTTTTTTTCTCCGCATGAATGCCTGGGGTTTTGTGTATGCATTAACAGCTCTTCCTTCCTTTCTTTTCGGTTTGCAATTGCGGAGCACTATCTCGTGGTATGGATGTACTACAGTTTGTTTACTCTCCACCCATTGAAGGACATCTGGGTTGTTTCCAGTTCTCGGCTGTTCGGAGGAAAGCTGCCATGAACATTTGCGTGCAGGCTTGTATGTGAGCATAAGTTTTCATTTCTCGAGGATAAATGCCCAAGAGTGCAATTGTTGGGTCTTACGGTAGTTGCATGCCTAGTTTTCTAAGACACTACCAAACTGTTTTCAAGAGTGGCATGACCACTTTACACTCCCATCAGCAATGTCTGCGTGAACCAGTTCCTCCACACCCTTGCCAACGTTGGGTGGTGCCACTCTTTTTGTGTTTTGGCCGTTCTGATAGTAGTGTAGTAACTTCTCATTGTGGTTTAAGTCTCCATTATTTTCCTGATGGCTAATGACGTTGAACATTTTTTCATGTGCTCATTTGCCATCTGTATCTCCTCTTTGGGAAATGTGTTCATGTTCTTTGCCCATTTTCTAATTGAATTGTTACAGTTTTTTTAATTGTTGAGCTTTGCGTATTCTCTATATATTCTACACACCAGTTCTTTGTTGGACGTGTGGCTCACAAATATTTTCTCTCAGTCTGCAGCTCGATGTTTTCATCCTCTTACCGTGGTCTTTGGAGAGACAATTTTTAATTCTGAGAGATACAGTGTATCATTTTTTTCCTTTTATGGATTGTGTTGTTGGTAGTGTTTTTGAAAACACCTATGATTTTTTTCTTAAAAGTTTTCTAGTTTTACATTTCACATTGAAGTCATGGCAACATATTTTTAATTAGCAATGTAGGCCTCGACTGTCTGAAACAGTCCTCCACATGTAGAGTTCTTTCTGCCCTCGTTTTCCATCTCAAGCATCTGCAGAGTGCCAGCTCTGACTCAGGCCAGCGACCCCACATCCTGGGTACAGTCACCACTGAGGTCCACGATCTGGCTTTGCAATGAGTCAGCTGAATGAGGCGCTTACAAGCCTGAGCGCTGGAGCCAGACTTTTGGACCAAGTCCCCATGCCACCTCTCAGAAACGTTGTGTCTTTACAGGTTATTTAATCCCTCCAAACACCTATTTTTCACATCATTCACATATGAATGAAAATAATAGTAACACCTATTTCTCAGGAGTGTCGTTGGAAGTAAATAAGATATTACGTGTAAAATGCTTAGCTCAGTGCCTGGAACATACCTGAAAAACACTCTGTAACCTTCGGTCCCCCTCCTTGCCACCCCTCAGGCACCTTCCTCACCTCAAGAGCCTCCTTCCCTTGTGTCCATTTCCTCCTTGTTCCCTCTCCTGGTCCTGACAGAATCTCCTTTCTCCACATCGTTGTGGCACTCATCTGTGTGGTCACGTTACCTTCACAGCTGCAGAGGAGTAGTGCGCACCTCCCCAACCGCGTAGCTCCGTAAAGGCAGGTCCCAGCCCACCGTGGAGTCCAGCGGGTGGGTGGCGAAGCCCCCCGGGCACTGACAGCGGGGTCTCAGTCGCAGCCGGTTTCGTAGAAAGCAGTTTGGCAAAAAAGAGTCCAGAGCCTTAAACCCTTGGACCCAGTGATTTACTTTTTTCAGATTCTATCCAAAGAACAATGACATACTTGAATAGAATTTGTGTATAGGAACATTTCTCACAGGCTTTTTTGACAAATAGGATTTAGAAAACCAAAAATGGAAACAATAAAAAATCGGGAATCATGCAAAGTCCATTTATATGTTGGAATATTATCCTGTCAATAAATTTTTATTTTCCTGATCATAGATTATACAGCTATAAGGATATTCACTAAAGGACTCTTTATAATAATGGAAAACATAGGAATAACCTAAAAGCCCAACTATATATGGATAAATTAAATTTAAATGTTGTCATAAAACAGAATCAGAGTATGATGCTATTTTTTTAAAAACGTATGTATATAGAGACACACCTAAGTATATAAAAGACAAAAAATATACACCAAAATTTTAGCGGTGATTGTCTTTGAGTAGAAGTTTTTTGGTGACTTTAATTTTGATTTTGGCTTCTCTAAAACATAACATTTATTACTTTTAACATAGCAAATAAAAATGAAAGTTATCATCTGTGTTTTAAATAGTACTTTGGAGACTATTTAGTTACGTGCATATAACGGGCATTCATGCATCGCATTCAGAAAGTGTTGTCTGCCCACCACTTGTTCGGGCCAGTGCTGGGAACACAGTGGGAACCCAGCTGACACAGGCCTTCAGTCCCAAATTCAGGTGAGGGCTACAGAAGCTTCCGGAGCAGAGAGAGAAGTGATAATACAGTGATAGCTCTGAGTTCGTGGGACCTTAGAGAAGGGTGGGTGTGAGGGAGGGAGGTTAGGGCTACGTGGTTGAATTTCAGTGAGTTAGAGCCAAAAGAGGGTGTAGATAGGGCAGAATGACCCAAGCTTAGGGATACCCACTCTCAAAGGTTTGCAAAGGCTACACCGGTGAATGAAGTGAGAAGCCATGTGCCAGGGGGACTGGGGGAGGGCGGAAGGAAAGCCATAGCAAGTAAATAGGAAATGGAACGTGAAGGTCCTCGTGGGTTAGGCTAATGACACACCGTATCCGTGAGAGTAAACAGGAAAGAATAGCAATTCGGAGTCGTAAATGTGAATGGCCGGATCATATTTTTGCTTTAAAGTGATCACACTGACTGCTGAGCAGGGAACGGACTAGAGGGAGGCAGGACTGGAGGCGGGTAGACCGGTCAGGCCACAGCTGGGTGGCCGTGGTGATGACAATGGCCGTGGGGTGGAGAGATGAGCCCCGACGAGGGTGTGACCTGGCGTTGGTGACAGGGGAGGTGTCAAGGAAAAGCAAGTGTCCAGGACAGTGTTTTGGCTCCTGGATTGGGATCATGTCTGGTGCACCACTAATTGAGATCCGGGACAGATGGAGAGGCACAAAGTGGGAGGGAAATTGGCTCAGTTTGGGACACACTGAGTTTGAGCTGCCCGTGGGAAGCACAGTGGGGTGTTTAGGAAGCCGTTGGGTAGATGCGAATCTAAAGGTCAGGTGTGACCCCAGCTGCGTAGACAGACGGGTGTCCGGGCTGTCATGAGAATAGAAGTGGTCACCAGGGGACACACGGAGAAGAAGAGAGGAGGGCTGAGGCCAGAACCCGGAGGAAAGTCAGCGTTTAAGAGGCTGAAAGTGAGAGAGAAAACCGACTGGAACCTGGTCTGGGACGGCATTTTTTGGTGTTATGTAATGCACAACTCCTTCTGGGAAGCAATTAGCATTCCTGATAAAGTGCTCGAACACTTTTCTGACAGACTTTAATAAGCCTGAGAACTCCTTCTGGGGAGCTAGGGTTACCCATCCAGCTGATTGACTAGCCTAATAATCTTTAACCAGATGTTCGTTTTTCAAATTCTGTTCTAAACATGGGCGGTGAACTATTCTTTTTTTTCCTGATAAAATGTCTCAACCAAAATTACTCTTTCATGTGATTGTTTTCTTCAAAAAGCTTCTCCTCAGGTGCTCAAACACAATTTGTTTCAGGCCTGGCCCTAACAAAAGAGAAAGATCAACCCGCAAGAGAGTAAGAAAAGGCCAGACGGGTAGGAGAGGAAGCCAGATGAGAGCCGGCTTGATGGGACCACTGTGTCCCACGCCAGTGGGAGGCGACCTCTGGATTTAGCACGGAGAATGTCAGCGGTGACCTTGGCAAGAGCGGACTCTCTGGGATGTTTGGGGGCTTCACTCAGGATGCAGTGGGCTCAGGAGTGAGTGCAGAGTGTTCTTTCAACAAGGGAGGCTGCAGAGAGGAAGGGAGAGGGAGAGAGCTTGGAGAGCCTTTCTTCTCAGTGAGAGACGTAAGCTACTCAAATGTGTTTGGGAAGGACTCGAACGGAGGAGGCCCCTCCCAAAGAAGGTCTAATCTTGAGTTAGGGACCAGAGAAAGTGGGTCAGGCTTAGGGGATTCTGAGCCGGGCTGGAAGGTCACTTCTCAGCCACTGTGACAGGAAAGAAGGGGTGGGGTGAGCCCACAGGGAGGACGGTCCACGGGTTTGGTGGTAGAAGGTCAAAGCGAGGCCTGTGTAGCAGCCTCTGTCACTCCTGCGATACAGAGGTTGGGAGCTCTGCAGAATGTGCCGTGCGATGCCTCGTGATGGCAGACTGAGGACCACAAGGAAACTCTGAGAAGGGTCGCCAGCACAATGAGAGACTCAACTGACTGGCAAAATAGTGACTTCAGGACATCCCGAGGGTGATACCTTGTGGGTCCAATAAGTCTGTGGTTTTCTGCAGTGGTGCTCGGAAGTCCTGATTTGGGCATGAAGAAGGCTAAAATATTTCCATCAGTCTGGACTGTCCTCCATGAAACCATTGAAGCTTTTTGCAGCTTTCTCTGCCCATCCTTTAACTACAGCTCCTTGGTTGCCAGCCTGGGCTCGGTTTCCGACTTTATAGTCACTTCCAATGATCTCAGCCACGCCCAGGCCTCAGTTACTCCGCGTGCTGCACACCAGCCTTTCCCACCGGCCTTCTGGACATCTGCAGTTGGGTGTCTTCTCAAGTCCAACTCACCAGTACCTCCCCCCTTCGTTTCTTTTCCTCTACTCCAGGAGGGCAGGGCTCTCCTTGCTCAGAGCTCAGGGAATGCCTTTTGAGCCAATGAAGGAATCCACCTGGAGCCACCTTCCATTCCAACTTCTTCCTCACCTCTGAGCTCCAGTCCCTCAAGTCTGGTCCATAACTAAATATGACCCCGGACAGGGGAAAATGAGTTATCAAGAAATTCTAACACAGAAACTGCTTGCTTTTCCCTCCTTTTCTCTGCTTCATTTGTACTGGAACTAAACCATGGGGAGGGGGGGCAGCGGGGAGACCTCCCTCCTGCTTCCTTTCCCCTACCCCTGCCCCCAGCACCCAGCTCTCTCAGCCTCAGAGCCTAAGTCAGTTTTTCATTTGCTAATGATGTGGGCTCAGGTTATAATGGGCCATTAAGGTGTTTTGTGGAAGAGGAAAATGGAGCTTTCCTGTGGAGGGATAAAGATGTTGGGGTAGCAATGAGGGGGGAAGAGGAGGGGCCTGGGATAGATCCAGGCCTAGGACACCTGGAGGAGAAGGACCCTGTGGGCCCCAGTCAGCCTTGACCAGTGCTTGGGCCCTGGGGCCTGAACCTCTGCTCTGCTGGTGGCCTCAGGGCTTAGAGGGACATCTCACACTGCTCACCAGGCAGTGAGTCAAGTGAGAGTTGGGGCAAAGAAGGCGACTTTATTCAGAAAGCCAGCAAACCAAGAAGATGGCGGGTTAGCATCCTGAAGAACCATCTTGAGAAAGTACACAGTTCAGGCTTCTTTAGGTTAGCAGAAGGGGGAACAGGAGGGGTTTGAGGTCAGAAGGTGACTGGTGATCTGGACCTCAGCCAAGGTCCCAGGGGGATGGCGAAACTCCTTTGCTTTTGGTCAACAAATTCCAGTTGCCATGGTCCCAGTCACAGGTTCCTGTAAATCTTTTGATAAACAGTCATTATTTCTGTACATACCTTTCTTATCTCCTTGGGGAGGCAGTTTCCAGCAGGGAGGCTGTCTCAGTCATTCCCAGGCTGCAGGTTAGATTCCTTGAATGATTAGTACTTCTACGTGCAGGACTCGGTGGGGGGTTGCTGCCTGACACACTGTGCGGGCTGGGCGGGCTCGAGGGAGATGGGGTCGGAAAGACAGGGTTGTCTTCTCTTACTGCCCAGCGGGACCTGCGTTTGGTCCCATAGACACTACTCTGCTCATGTGATGGCCTCTACTTAGGGGGAGCCCTCCTGAGGTGTCCCAGAGATGTCCCTGACTGGCCGGCCGGGGGAAGGGGCTCCCACCCCTCCCTGGATCTGTTGTGAATACATCTTGAAGGGCTGGGGCTGAGTTGGCCCTGCCTCCATCGCAGGCTGGTGTGCCCACTGTGTCCACCCATAACAAGTGACTGTGGCTGAGGCCCTCCCCTCTCACCTGGTCACTCTGGAAGCTTCCCTACCTGCATGTCACACCCTCTCTCCCCCCACAATCCATTCTGCACACAGGGGCCAGAGTTTTTGTAAAAAACAACCAAAAGCCAAAAACCAACACTTGGTTCCCCTACCCCCTTGCTCACCTGGCCAATAGTATCCATAATCCTTCAGGGTTCAGTTAGGGTCATGCACTCTGAGACGTCTTCTCTGACCACCCTCCACCCTCTGCACACACACGGGATCAGGGTCCATGTGTTCACTTCCTCCAAACCCTGTGCTCTATGGCAATCACTTGTTTATATTTTGACCAGCCTGTGGGCAGAGAATAGGTGTGCTTGCCACCTTGTCTGGTGCCTGGCCCTGTGCATCAGTGCGGTGGGTGGAAGCACAGTCTACCTGAGGGGCCCTCAAGTGTGGGTCCAGGTCGGAATTACCTGGAGGGCTCACTAAAACACAGGTGGCTGGCTCCCCCGTTCTGATCCAGGAGGTCAGGGGAGGGGCTGGAAACAGTTTGTCTCCCACAGGCTCTCAGTGCCGCTCCTGGAGATCCCATGTTGAGTCCCCACCACTCTGCATCTGGACAAAAGGGAAGACTGAAGTGCTGTTCAGGTCAAAGGAAAGGTCGCGGGAGAGGCATGAGCTTTGGGAGTCTCAGAGGCCATGAAATGGGACACTTCGGTTTGCTGTTAAAGACGGCAGGACCTTCCGAGAGCTGACAAGGTCCAGCAAGTAGCTGTGGGGGTGCGTGTTTGAGGGGCCCATAAACGAAGGTGTGGTATGAAAGCAGCCAAAGACCTGGGCATTAAAAACATTTTTTTAATTCAAAAAAGTACACTACTGAAATGAAAGTAATGAAAGACGTAAGTGGAAAGGAAGATTGTAAAGTGGAATGTGTGACATCATTCCAATTTTATTAAAATTCCTAGAAAGAAGACTGAACATATATGGCACTATTTATAATAGGTGAGTTTTATTACCTTCCTTCACCTTTCTAAATTTTCAACATTCTCTCTATTACCATGTTTTCTTTTCAAGATTAGGGAACACCTTTTCCTATTTGAACCTCCTCAAATGTCAAATGTGCTGGACATGTCCATCTGGTTGAACTGAATTATCTACTCTCCTGTCCCCCTGTCGGACTTGTTTCTATTTGATATCTTCACTTGTGCTAAAAGTATGAAAAGCAACAAAGTTAAAACAACTAAAATCAAAAGCAGACAAAAGAAGGGAAGAAAAGGGGGAAGAACCTTAGACAGAATGTAATTTAGCTGGTACTGTCATAACTGCACCAACGAAAAAGTGTCTCTGTTACTGGCCTTCCAGTCATTCCTATCAAATGTTGTCACGGCCTGCCTGGTTGCTCAGGACCCGTGACCTCACCGACCGGTTGGACAGGAAGCTCTGGTCCTGATCTCTTCTTACCCTTGACTTTGTTTCTTCTCCTCAGGTTCAGGCGTGGGCTGAACATGATTCCCAACTTTTCTTGTTCAGTGTATGCCCACATATCCATCCTTGAAGTAGGTCCTCTCCCACCCAATGCAATAATAATGGAATTATAAAGTCATTCCCAAAAGCTAATGAAAAGTTATTCTTTTCTGCCATTTAATTATTAAAATTACTATTTTTTAAAACTTATTTGACAACCTAAGCCCTCTTTATGACAAGATTTATTTAGAGCATAAATTCAAAGTTCCAATCAAAGTACAAGTAAACTTTTAGAACAAAACCCATTTTTTTCCAGGAGAGCACTTGTACAATAAAAAATTCTGTGTGATGTAATGTATACCAACTGGCAATGGTATTTGTCAGTAAATTTCTTGCTCATTTCTCTAAAGGAATGAAGTATATAGTACTTAACATATGAATCTACTTCGCTTCAAATATAACCAATTTGGAATTTCTTGTCAAGGCTTTATAATTCTTTACCTGCAGGGTAGACACAAAGGAAATGACCAAATAAACATTTATAGGTGTAATTATGTATGGTTTCACAGCCAGAAATGTGATTATCCAAATTTTTATTCCAAAAAATCCATTATTATGAAAGAAAATAACTATACTGCATGACTACAGCAAAATGTAAGGGATGTATAGAATTGTAATTATCACCAAGAACACTGATCATATCAGAAAAGACCAGAATCTTAATATTTGAACTACAGTGACTACTTTGTAGCTATTTCCTTGCATACCCTTTCATCTCTGATAATAAAGTGTGAACTCACAGAACCGATGGAGAGACCAGGAAACAGTGATCCTCAGTGATTCGGTGGCTGAGACAGTGAGTGACTGGTGGAACCAGAAGCTCGGTTCCCTCATAGTCAGTGCAGTGCCTCTTGTTCTAGAATGTGCTCTCTGTGCTGCCAAAAGGCAGATCGCGCCACTGCCTTCCCCATCTTGGAGATAGGCTGGAGAAAGTTTCCTTGGGGGTCCGATGGCAAAGGGTCCCTGTCATTTAACAAATGTCAACAGCTAATCATTAATGTTAATAGCATGTTCCTTCTCGACTCAAGTTGTCCTCCATTTCTTCAAATAATTGCTTTCTAAGTGAGGTAAATGCAATCAGAAATAAGGAGTTCGATGTGATCTTGTCTGTCATCTCAGTGGGGCAACCAAGGCCCAAAGAGCTTTATCCAGGGTCTTATTGTGAGTTGATAGGAGTCCCCCGACTTGTGGTCCAGCGTTACTTACAGCACACGGCACTCCCTCCACCGTCCCTATGCTGAAGAACTGGCGTACTGGAAAGGATGTTGGGGGACCACCAGGGCTGAGCAGTGTGCCTGCGGGGGAAGTCTGTTTGCTGTTGTGCCTCTGTGTCATTCTCATTTATTTATTCACTACTTTGATTTTGTTGCCTGACGCGTTGGGAGTGGGGATAGAAAAAATAAGTCAAACAGGGAGTGGAAAGTGTGACTTAAACATCTTTTAGGGGAATCAGTGAAGTGTTCTAGGTCTGGCTGGAAGTCAGAAATTGCAATTTTCCACGGAGAGAAGACCAAGAAAAGGATATAGGAGGGATGGCGGAGGGAATTGGTAACCTCCTGCTGGGCACTTTTATGGGGTTATCTCATTCCTTTTAATAACCCTTTAGGGAGGGGCTGTTAACCTCGTCTTATTACTGATGAAGAAACTGAGACTCCCGAGTTCTGTGATCTACCCCATAGACAGGCGGTGATAACCGGTAGGGCCAGGTCCAAGGCAGGGTCTGTCTGGCTGTGAACCTGTGCACTTCACCTCTCGGTAGAGTATGTGTAAGGTGAACCAATGAAAATAACAAGAACTGCACTGCAATGCTAATAATAGTAACAATGGTAACACAGGGCTTCACTTCTGTGATCTCTGTGGACAGGATGAAATGAGCATACGAGATGAATAGGGCCAATGTGGTGGTGCCTTTGTTGGTGAAACAGTCCCTGGCTACTTCAGATTTCCTTTATTTTCTCAAAAATAATGGGAAGGCTCAATTAGTTTTGTTTTGCTGTGTTTATCAGATTGTACGTTCTTACTGTGGGTGGATGGGTTGGTGTGTGACTATGTGAAGTCAAACTTGATATATTCAGAAGAATTCATCCAGTGCCTCTGGGTTCTATACTAAATTTTGTAATTAGTGATCAGTGCTCCTATTTGCTGAGTGGGAGTTTTAGTAATCTGCACCCAGGCCTTTCTTTTTGAAGCTGAGTATCACAAGCACTCTTGTTTCTTTGGTGAGATCCATGAAAGAAATATGCTAACCTTCCCGTGAAAAACCAAGTTTGTATTCTGTGGAAAATCAGCAACAAGTCATTTTTACACATAGACACCCCCAAGTGAGTCTCTGATGATTAATGTTGTTGTATTAGCCTGCAACCCTAGTTTTAGCATTAGGCTCAGTCCTCATGTTTGGAAGGCATTGTCCAGCTGTGTCATACTGTGGAACAGAAAGGTGTTGTCAATTTATAAATAATCACTGCCTTCTAACGAATTAATGCTCATCTGCAATGATCAGTTTGATACTAATTTAGGTAAAGACCTATTCCAGCTCCCAAATTGGATTCTCTGTTTTTAAAATGTTATTCTAAGTTGCAATTCCCTAAACCTGTTACTACAGAAGAGCTATTTATTTTGATATTCAGTCTAAACGTAAAACCTTTCACCCAGATTATACGCCCTAATGGCCACACTTTTATTTACACAATTTTAGACTAATTTGAAAGAATCCATGTCTGGGTGCAGTGACGTCATACAAGAGTTGGAACTGGGACAGTTCGAAGGGGATAATGTAAAAGCCCACCTCCCCGCAGGGCGACACCTCAAGACTTTCTAGCCTCACCAGGGAGATGAAGGAAGAGATTCTCAAAGCCGAGCAGTACCCGCCCCCGCGGGTGCAGGCGGAGCCGGCGGTGAGGACCGCGAAGAGTTAACGAGGGACCGAGCCCCCTGCGCCGTGGGCTCTGGGCGCGCTCCCTCCGCCCTCCTGTCCCCACCCTCTCGTTTTGGCAGGGGATTAAAGTGCTCCCCCCTGTGGCAGCAGTGACCCAGAAATGAGTTTGATTCACGCAGTCGTTCCTCCATAACAAGCCAAACGCCCGTCCGAGAGTGCCTCCCTGCGCGAGTGCCGGGTGTGTGCGCGCCAGCGGACGCAGGGGCCCGCCCGGCTCCCGGCCTGCCCGCCCGCCGCGGCCCGAACTCATGCGGCGCGGAACCCAGCGCCTCGGCCGAACCCTTCCGCAGCAGGTACGCGCGCGGGCCGCGGGAGGGGGGCGCGGGGGACGCGCCGCGCGCGTGTGTCCGCGCGTGGGTCCGTGTGCGCGTCCTGATCCCGCGGCGGCGGCGGCGGTGGCGGCGGCGGCTGCAGGACGAGCCGAGAGGCTCAGCCATATTTGATGGTTTTGTTGCTTTGCTCGGGAGTTCTCGGGAGTAATTTAATGCCGAAGGTCGCTGCCTAGTGGAAATAATATAGTACGTCATTAATATGGCGCCAAAAGATTGGGTTCTCGATATGTAGCGAGGAGGGAGGGCAGGCAGCCGCCAAGCGCAGCCTGACTATCCCACCAGTAACTTGGCCATTGCTGGGGCGGGGGCCAGAGGAGCAGCAGGAGGAGAGGATGATTTTTGGAGCCTGAGAATTGATTTATGTTGGATCAGTAAGTTTTATTATGATTATTTTTCAATTTTGGGGGGCTGAAGACTGAAGAGCTTTTCCTTCTTTTGGATTTGCGAAAAAACATGTGGTTTTCAGGTGAAACATCAATGAAACGCGTTCGGGAGCAGAAGCCGAGTTTGGTTGGCCCAAAGTGCATTAGGGCTGCATGAAAGTGGAAAGCATAGTAGCAACTTGGTAGACAGATGGCAATGGCAGAACGCAGGTTCGCGTACATACATGAATCCAGAGTGTGTGTGGCCGCAGAGGGAGGGGACGACTATATTTGTCTAAATAGAGGTGTGTGTCTGTAGGTACATTGTGTAGGGTGGCCGCAGCCCCAGCTCTTCTCGCCGCGTCACCACATGTCCAAAATACTCATTGCATCAATTCAAGGGCAATGAGCAGGGGGTAGAGGGACAGCTCAGCAATCAGATGTTTTCCAAATTGGGTTTCCCGTGATCAGACCTTTTACTTAGAGCAAGACTGCCTGTAAAGTGTAAAGCCCTTCATCGGTGAAATTAGGAAGGCGTTGTATTGCTAGAGCAAAGTACCGATTAACCGTGAACTTAAAACGGATTGCGAATTGCAACCTTTGGCACCATCTGCAAATTGTGGGGGTGGGGTCGCTAGCTCTTCGATGCCTTCAATGAATGTGCTGTGTGTGCCCCGGGACTGCAAGTTGCAAAGCCCTTCAGTGCACGTGTCCTGTGCCAGTGAGTGTGTGTTTGTGAGTTGGGGGCTGTTGTTCGGCAGCCAGCAGGCTTTCCGGGTTGTTGGCCCCGGCTTGCAAATGCGGGAGAGAGATGGAATGTGGAATGTTGACCGGGGAACCGAATCCTGTCGGAACGGTCCCATTTGCTGGAGAAATTCGATCCCTTCCACCTCCTTCCCGCTCCCCCCCGCCCGCCTGCGGGCAGGAGGCGGGGCCGAGGACGCGGTTGCTGCTCAAAGTGGCGGAGCGCGGCGGCGGGAGGCAGGTGCACTGCACCCGCCAGAGGGGGTGCCTCAACTTCCGCGGGCGTTTAAATAGCAGTCTGTCTCCCCTCCCACCGGTAATAGGTGACCTGGCGGCCGAGGGCGGTGGGGGGGAAGGGGATGGGGGACACCCGGGAGAGAGCCTCCGCGGCACGTGGGCAGGTGCTGGGTGGCCCCGGGGCCAACTTTTGGAGCCCGCCTCTGGCGTTGGAGGAGAGGCGGCTCCGTATGGAAATGGGGGCGGGCGGCGGCCGAGGCGCTGCTTTCTCGGCCGTGGTCGGAGCGTCACCTAACGGTCCCAGCAGCGCTGCGGAGGCCGGGGTGGGGGGGCTCTGGAGGCGGGGACGCCCGGCCCGCCGCGCCCGCGCCGCGGGAGCCCCGCACAAAGCCCGCGCCGCGGGGGCGACCGCCGCACCCCCGCCTGGGGAACGGCCCGAAGCCCGTCGCTGTCCCCGCGCTGGTTCCAGCGGGCGGCCGCAGGCGTTTGTTTGTTGGTTCCGCGCCGCCTTCCTCGCGGGATGGCTTCCTGTGACAGAGGTGATCCACAGTTTCCAGAACTGTCTGGGGGCGGGAGTGGGAGCGGGAGCGGGAGCCGAGCCCGCTCGGGGCTGTTCGCAGGCGTTCTCGCCGAGCGCCCGCCCCAGCCCGGAGGTGCCGCCCGGGAGGAACTCGGGGAGGGGGCCGGCGCGGCCGTTTCCAGCGGCGCAAGTGGCTTCTGGACGCGAGGGAGCGTTTGATTTGCCACTGGGGCCGAGCGGATTGGTGCAGCTGGTGGCGGCGGGGCGGGAGCGGCGGCGGCGGGGCGGGGGTGGCCCCTCTCGAGGGGGGGTGGCGGCGGGCACGTCGCTGCGGAGCGAGCGGTGCTCGGTTGCACCATGAGAAGGTGTCATCACTGCACCCTGGCTAATTCCGGCGAAGGTGCCGGGAGTTACTTTCCCCTCCTCCCGCGCTGTTGTTTCCGTGGCCTCGGGAGGGGACGGGCGGGAGGGCGGGAGGAGGGGCGCCGCGGCCCTACGCGCACCCGGCGGGCGGGCGCCGCACGGTGAGCTCCCCGGGCAGGGCGGCGGCCGCACCTCCTCCGGGTCGCCCCGCCCGCCCGCGACGCTGGCCCCCCGCCCGCACGGGCTCCCACCCCCACCCCAGGGCCCTCCGCCCGGCTCTCGTCTCCCGGCTCCCCTCCCGGGCGCATGGGGGCGGCCGCAGTACCGGCTCGGTGAAGGCTGCGAGCAGACAAAAAAGCGGGCGATTTAAACGTGCCTTTGAAACCCGTTAGGAACGCGCCGTCACCCGGAGGCCGTTTAAAAGCCACCGTGGCTGTCTGGTCCCCAGGGGGCGGCGCGCCGCGGTGGGGACCGGGGGTCTGTCGCCCTCCGTTCGCCCCGGGCAGGAGGGAATTCAACATTTCTTCTTGTAAAGTGATGCTACAGTCGAAGGACTTAAGACAGCTACGTTTTCAGGAAAGTGGCAGGCCGTCTGAGGTTTCCATTAATGGGAATGCTTGGGGGCTTCTTTCCCAGAGGTTTTTTTATGAGGTGATCTATTTTTCCTTTTTAGAAACCCGCTGTGAAAGGCTAGCTCTCTAGTTCCTTGTAGCTCAAGGCTAATATCTTTCAAAGTTAATGAACTAGTTTTAAGATCCAAAGACAGTTATTTCCGTGAAAGCTGATGGAGGTAGTGGTCCACCAAGGGTTAGAGATTACCCTGGAAGTTGCATTTTGATCAAATCACAGCTCGTCGAAATTCAGTCACTTTGGTTAAGAAAGGAAGCCCTCAGTGTAACCGAACCTAACACTGTCGGTGCCATAACTTGTCGTTGCAGAGTGGGCAGCACGTGCTGGAGACATGCCTGGGACATTAGTGTGGGGGACGCTTTCTGCCAGATAGCCGCAACCCAGAATTGTGACCGCCCTTTTGTCCCAAATATTTCAGTCTCATGTCAGCTCACGTTAAGTCAGACGACTTTCTGATGGGCTTTCTCCCTTCAGCCTTTAGTGTGTGTATGTGATCTGTCACCTTCATTTCCACATGGAGAACAAGTACAGTTCTCAGCTGTGTTAGATTCCCCATATCTCCATCTTTTCACCAGCCAGAGATAAAGGGTGTTGCCTGCCGTGCAAGTAGAACTTGACCTTGTTTCCATCTGAAGATCATACACTGCTTTCTAGTAAGAAAAACTGGGTGCGTTGCCACAGATTTTAACTTCCGGAGAGCTGACTAGGAGTTCATTGAAAGGGATCCCCTCCCCCCACCATAGTAGTCCCTCCTCTGTCACAGATTTTCAGCCTGCAAAGGAGTGTTTTAGTTTTATATTAGTTACCCAGGTTGAAAGAGTAGCTATAAAGGGGAAACAGTACAGTGAAAAATTATTAGTGTGCCTGAGAGAACAGAGAGAGAGACTCTTTGGAGTTTAAGGAAATGTTATATTTAAAAATGACTGTTGCTTGGCCCAGCGGCTTGGGGAGGATTAACTAAAAAAACTGGGGGACCTGGTGAGAATGAAAGCGGATCCCCATGTGTCTCACCTGTAGCAGGCACTTCATAAATACTGATGTTTGACTGTAAGGAGCCCTTGGTGGGTTAAAGTATTATTACAGAAGTGGTGTTACATGTACATGGTCGAAGCTTCGAAAATGTGGAGAAGCAAATATAATACATTCCTACCACCCAGACATCACCGTTGTATCACTTTCCAGATGATTGTCTATGCATATGTGTGCATGTTTTAATTGAAATGAAGTTGCACTGTGCGTACAGTTTTGTAAGGAGTTTGTTTGTTTCCCCGTCAGCCAGCTTCCTAAATTTTCATCTCCTCTATCCGTGGGATACAGAGTGCCCTCAGTGGGCCCCCACGTACAACAGCAGCTTTGTTTGAAACACAGTCTAGCTGAGGGTCCTTGATTGCATCTGGTTATTCCATAAGATTTTTAATCTGTAGTAACCCTTTGACAGAACCTCTAACATTGAGGGAGGCAAGCCTTTGGAATTGATCGTGATGGGATTTTTTAAAAAGTTGGAAATCAAATTGTAATTTGGAAGTCTTAGATTTGGAGATTCTGTTTGAAAAATACTGCTCTAAGGAAGTTTGCCAGATGCAGTTATCCGCAGGCTGGTTGGAAAAAGAATGGGCCAGTTTCGGCACTGAGGAGGCTGGACAGCAAACATCGAGTCACCAAGCACTGGTTCTGGCCTGTGTCTCCGGGGTTGCCCTGCCTGCCTGAGCAGGAGGCTGTGAATCCCACAGTTCGGTTGGAAGTCAGGAGGGATGCTCTTCCCTCCTTTAGTGTCCTGGGCACCTGTCACACTGTCGCAGGTAGTCCGTGGTCTGTCAGCACTTGGACTACGGACTCCGCTTTCCCACAAGATGCATGAGATAGGGGTCCTCTGGAAGAAGGTGTGTGGCGTCTTAGCTGATGCACCTTTTCATTTTTATTTGGATTGGCACTAAAGAGTTTGGCTTCCTTGTTCAAACAGTGAGTTACATCAGTGTGAAGCTTTCCCCTCCACTCCCTGTACAACCCTGTAAGTTGGAACATTGGCGCCATATGCAACAGTACCTTAATTTTTTTTTTTTTTTTTTGGAAAAAGGGTGACTTTGCTTGGAGTTGTTTGTTTCTTACCTGGTATCACAAGCTTGGTAGAAACTTTAATTAGGAAGGTATTTTCATTTTAAGCAGGTGTTTTGGGGGGGAAGTTTTGGTATTGAGCCTTTTCTCTATTTTCAAGATATTGCAGCACTTATGTGACCATCATGTATTTAGAATTTGAACAATTAATATGTTTATTATTTTAGCGTGTGATATTTCAGAAAGTTGAGACTTAATTTAAAGTCTGCTGTCCTTTATGTGGTCTGCTTACTACAAACTGTTGTTCTGTGGTTGTGAAGGTGTAGATTTTGATGTTTTCCGCACTGGGGGGCTCCGATGGCAGAAGTTCTCCGCATTCCTGCTAAATCAGAGAGTGGCCCTGGGGGGGCCTTTCCCCTCCCAGTGGAAGTGGCTTCGTGCTCGTAAGTTTAGCTTGAACCCCTCTTGTAGCAAAGAGAAAGTGGAGCCTGGGAGGTCATGGGTCCGGGCCCTGGCCGTGGTGGTGTGGTCTAGTCTGGACCGTGACTGATCACTAAAGATGTCTTTCCTCACCTGAAAGCAGCACGAATGCAGATTGCCAGGCAGGGACCGGGAAGCTGGGCCGCTGGGGCGGGGGCCACGTGTCTCCCTTTTGAACCCTCTGTTAACCCCAGACCAGTGGTTGGCCATGGGCACGTAGCAGATGTTCGTGGCCGGACGTGTGGCTGCGGGCCCGCCGGGCCAGCTGGCGCTGACCGTTTGGTTTGGGTTCTTCAGGTGGAGTCGAGACGTGATAACGGGGGTGGAGGACAGGTGAAGTAGGTTCATTTTTAAAGCCTTAGGCTGTGTCGGACGTATTTGTTGAATGAATTAAAAGCGCAGTTTTCTCTTGCTTTGAGCGTATCCCAGTTTGGCCAAAATACAGTCTTAATATTGATCATTTAATATCTGTACAGGAGATTACATTCATTTGAAACTTCATGACAGCTTCTGAGAAGCTTTCTGAATGGCCTGTGTTAAGGGAAGATTGCAGTGGTGAAGGTCCAAACTGAAGACTGAAGTGAGCATCTGTCCCCCCTGCCCCTCCCGCCTCCTCCAGGGCAGGGGCAGGAACTGGCGCGAGTTACAGGTTGCTGGAGTTGGAGCTCCCTGGTTTGCTTTTGTTCATGATTTAAAGCGTTTCTTGATCACTCACGGTCGTCTCTACGAACATCAGTCGTTTCAGTATTGAAATACAATGACGTGCTCAGGAAGTGTGGCCTGAGTGCTGGTGGCTTGTAACTTTTCTAAAAGCCAGACTTAAACCTGTGGGATCTTGCCCCCAGCCGGACCGAGTGGCCCTGAAATCTGCATGTCATTTCAGGGACTCACGCGAGAGTTTTAAGTGCTTCTTTGGATTCCAGCTTAGTGTTGTTTAAAATTTTGGTGACTTTTTAAAAATGATTTCTCTCTGATCCTCTTCTATTGCCATTAACCGCAAACTGCAGTTAAAATGCCTGTCTAGAGCAGTCATTTTTCTGCTTGTTGGTTATTGGCTTGAAAATCAGATAAGAAGTTGTTAGAGGTTTTTATAATTCAGTGAGCACTGGCCCAAAATAGGAGCCGCAGGGGTTTTCCTTTGAGAAAAATTCTCTTGTTTTCTAGACATGGCCTTTATTTAAGTTGCTCCCTGCCCGCCCGCCCCCTCTACCCCCCATTTCCCCTTGTGGTTTCTGCCTGCTCAGTTAAGGACTTTCTAAGGACAGAGTGTGTCCCATTCTTAACTCTGTAAGCATTACAATATTTGTCAGTGGCCCAGGCCCTGGTCATTGATTCACATGTCACTAAACACCCGTAATGCTGATTTATAAATGTTGTACTGCCAGTCTGTCGATTTATAACAAGAATCAGTAAAATGTTTTTGTAAAGGGCCAGTAAGTGTCAGTATTTTAGGCTTTGTGGGCCTCATGGTCCCTGTTACCATTGTAAGTACATAGGCCATCAGCGGGCCAGAGGTAAATGAATAAACACGACTGCGTTCCAATAAAACTTTATTTAGACATTGAAATTTGAATTCTGTGTCATTTCCATGTGTCATGAACTGTACTTTTGATTCCCCCGCCCCACCCCAAACGTCCCAGTAGAAGAAAGCCATTCTTATCCCAGGGGCTGGCCCTCTGGTTCGTAGGGGCACACAACACAGTCTGACCTGGGCACCGGTTTGTCCCTGCCGGGGCTCAGCTTCCTCTGTGGCAGGAGCCCGAGATCAGGGCTGAAGTCAGACGTTGGTTTGATACCGTGTGGAGGGACTTAGCTGGTCCGAGAGGATGGTGGCTCTTCATGCTTCCGCTCCAAGATCCCCTTTGAGGAGAAGGGTGTGTATTACACGGGGAAGAAAGCACACCTAGGTGGTCACAGCCTCCACAGGGGCCAGGCCGAGAAGCCCTGTGTAAGGGGACCTGCTGTGTAACCAGCTTCCCTACAGAGGGAGACAGCCTCTCTCCAAGTAGGGTGCGTGTGTCACACAGATCAGAGAAGGTAGTGCCTCCTGCTTAGGGACTCTCCCGTGACAGTGTTCAGGGACGTCTAGCACACACGCTTCTCCAGCCACGCCTTGGGGGGCTCTGCAGGCAGCGTGGCCTTTGCAACCATCCTCACTGTCAGCTTGCCAGGAAACTGTTTCCATTTCCCAGTGCACAGACTGTTGTTCACTGATTACACTTTAGTCGTCTGCTCCCTGGTCACAGAACAGGGCATGGCCTTCATCCTCTAGGTAACTTCCTAATAAATCCCAGTGGGCATCCAGGAGGGGGAAGCCCACCCACCTTGGGAACTGGCCTTCGATTTGGGGATTGGCTTTGCCCTAGACGTACCTGTGCATCCTTACTGCTGCTTCACCTCTCCAGAATTCAGGGCACTTAGTTGACTTGAAAATTCGGAAAGGTAGGTTAAATTACCTGAAATGATCTTTAGCGCCGCAGTCAGGACGTCGTGGGCTCCTTTGGAGAGGATTTCCTGTAGATAGAATCCATGGGGTGGGACTCTCCTGCTCTCCTCCCAGAGACCATTTCCCAGACCTTGCTGTCCTGTGTTTCCCTGGCCAGAATAGCAAGACGTGTGCGTTGTGGTGAAGTGTTTCTTTGTGTGCGGAACTCAGGTGGTGTGTAAATGCAGTTTTTGTCCGGTCTGCCATCTAGGTCTTCTAATACGTACATTGGGCGTCTCCGTCGTCGTTTTTTTTCACAGTACTCTGAAGTTTTTTGGTGACTTCACATTGTTAGTGGTGACTGATAGTTTCTGACAACCAGCTATAATCAAGGAACAGTTCCTCAAACCAGCTGCTTTTCAGGCTGCGTGCAGTGCGGTTGTCACTGGCTGGTTGAGTCTGGTTTCTGCAGAAGCTGCTTTGTGTGTCCTGTGGAAGAACATCTGGTTTGCGCATTTAAAAATCTTTTAAAATTCCCCTGTAGACACTTTGCATTTATTTATTGACTTATCCTTCCAAGGGTGGCATAGGGTTGTAGACGCCTTTCCCATCCTTACCCTTAACTTGGTTCATTCAGAAACCACTTCCTTTTAACACTTGGTTTTTTTTAAAGTGTTATTTTTTTCAATGAACTTTTTGTTTGCAGGCGTGTGTGTTACATAAATTAGAACTTGATTCAGAGACCGTCCCCAGTGCAGAATGGAACACAAACTTCGGATTTTAGTGGAATGCTTCAGAAAGACTGCATTTTCATATATTCTGAAGACATTGGTCTCTCCTTACTTTTCCCTAGTAAGTGTTCAAGAAAGTGTGCAAGGAGGCTTAGGCCGCTGTCTTTCCTATGGATTCTGACCGAATGGGCACACCAGGTGTTGAGGGTTCTGAAGTGTCTGGGAGAGTGGAAAAGCGACCTCATGGGTGGAGGGAATGGCGTATTTGGTGCTAGAATATAGCTTTTTTTATTTTCCCAAAACAGTACAACCATTTTTATAATTGGATTTTTAGAAAGATTTTATTCATTTATTTTTAGACAGAGGGGAAGAGAGAGAGAGAAACATCAGTGTGTGGTGGCCTCTCGTGTACCCCCTACTGGGGACCTGGCCCGCCACCCAGTCACGTGCCCTGACCAGGAACCAAACCAGCGACCCTTCGGCTTGCAGGCCGGCACTCCATCCACTGGGCCAGAGCAGACAGGGCTGTAATCCGATTTTTGTGTGGTGATAGTGGTTAATGAAATACAGGCTTCAGGGGCACAATTTTATGACACATTATCTGTGTGTTGTGTTGTACGTTCACCACCCCAGGTCAAGTGCATTCTGTCGCCACGGAGTAGTAGACTATTTATAAAGGTAGTTTATACCCTCGTTTTCCTGTCTGGGTTAGGTTTTCTCTTCTTACTGCATACATTTTTAGTGACTTGCTACTAGCGCTTATGTTTTGAAGAATTTCGCTTTTGAACTAATAATGAATGGGAGAGAATAGCATTTTACAGCATTAGCCTATTACCGTTTCAGTTTTTTCCTTCTGCACTGTTCCGTCAGGCATTCTGTGAAGCAAGGCACGCCTTTGATACCCATCTCAAGGGACGTGAACACCCACTGTATCCATGGCTGCTGGTTTTAGTCTGGCGCTTTGCATGGGGCCAGGAAGTTGTGCCCCCAGGGCCCGCTCTACATGATGAGGCACAGGGAAGAAAGGTGTTGGATTTTAAATCTTTACTGTTGTGAGTGTAGTGTCCAGGGTCATGGTCACAAATGAAAATTTCATGAAGGTCTTAAAGATAAGTAAAAGGTCCCAACTTCGCTCCATCTGGAACGCTTTGGTCATATTTCTCAGCGATTAGACACTATTAGGCTTCATGATCTTCCAGTAATTTTTCATGATTATGCAAGCAATTGGAATATGTATTCTCGCCCCCCCCCCCCCCTCCGTTTTATATATCAATGGGCCTATGTTATATTTCAGGGCTTTTTTTCCCTGTGGTTTGCCTGTGTTTTTCTCCGTGTCTTAGGCATCTTTCCATATCTGAGCGTATTGACTGAACAGAACGGAATTCTGAGCAGCTGAAACTAGGGGCGGAAGCTCCAGGTTGAAGGACGGTCCTGGTGACTACTTTATTGTTTGGCTGTGAAGTCATGTACTTCCCGGTGAAGGGAAGTTAACAAAGTAACATTCCAAATATAAATGATGGAAATGTTGTAGCCACTTCTTAGGGGCTCTGGTTGAGTTGGCAGTTACAGAGACCTGGGGGCAGGTTCCAGAGATCATTTTAGGGCCCGTAAGCAGGGATTTGGATTATTTATAAATCAATAAATAATCTGCTTCTGACTCATTTAAAACCACTCAAACTTATGAATTCCTTAAAATCTTGAAAAATGCATTCATTGACTTCTGAAGTCTGACTTTAAAAATAATATATGAAGAATTTACAGTGAACTAATATTATATAGCACTTGGCTTCATTAGTAGTGTTCATAAGAGTAAATATTGTGGTCATCGATTTTCTGGTCAGTTCTTACAATCTTTTTTCAAAGGTGATTATTTATTGCTAATATAAACTATTTGTAGCTGAATATTTTCAAGTGTGACGCCTTTACAAAGGCTTACAGAATAGCTTGGGCAGCATTTTCTTTAAAGAAATTTTGATGTATGAGATTACAAAGGACACGTTTTTGAAAGTTCCATTTTAGGGGGGTTTGAAATATTCAGACAAGGTTAAACCCTTAACACTTAAGATCTAAGATTTTGTCAGTTAAATCAGATCTATGACCCTTTTTGACCAGAAATAACCTTTTGGTTAAAGTGAGAAATCTGGGTTTGAATTATAGTCACATTAGTGTTTTTACACTCTCTGTGAGCATGTGAATTAATGTTGCCAATTTGAGAGCTTCCTTATCTAGGCAATTAATGTTTGCTTTCAAAACTGAGGTAAGGCCCTGGCTGGGTAACTCCGTTGGTTAGAACATTGACCCAATACGCCAAGGTTGTGGGTTCGATCCCTGGTCGGGGAACATAAAAGAACCAGCCAACAAATGCACTACTAAGTGGAACAACAAGTTGATGTGTGTTTCTCTTTTTCTTTCTCTCTCCTCCCTCCTCTCTCTCTGTAAAATTTAAAAACAAAACCAAAAAAAAAAATCCTGAGGTGAGAAACCAGCTGGATTTCCTTCACACTCACTGAGGGCCAGGAAATTACTGCTGTGAAGTGTGGGTCATCATATTTGGGTACTTTGCAACATTGGGTAGTGTATACCCTGTAGAGGACAAGAAGATGACCTTATTAAGAAAATGTAGCCCTGGCTGGTGTAGCTCAGTGGGTTGAACGTGGGCTGAGAACCAAAGGGTCACCAGTTCAGTTCCCAGTCAGGGCACATGTCTGGGTTGCAGGCCAGGTCCCCAGTATGGGGTGCTCGAGAGGCAACCACACATTGATATTTCTCTCCTTCTCTTTCCCTCTCTCTAAAAATGAATAAATAAAATCTTTAAAAAAAAAAGGAAATGTAACTCTCTTTTCATTGGGGTGGGTAGACTACAATCAATAACTTAGGAATCAAATTTTCATAGTGTTTAAAAATAATACTCATTGTGTGAACTTAGCAAGCAAACAGAAAGAAGTAGTTCATTACAAAATACTTTTTATATCAGGAAGACCCCTCGGTGCCTGAAAATGTGTTCTTTAACATTTTTAAATCCACTATTGGGCTGGCCAAAAAGTTCATTTGTTTTCTCCATATGATGGAGTGTTCAGTTGTCTTCGACTTCTTTTGAAACAATTTTCTTAGATTGTATCATGACAGCTGTCATATCAGCATGCATTTAAAAAAAAACTTATCAAAATCGGTGAATTTTTGTACAGCCATTTTACTAGTGAAGATGGAAGAAAATACACAACATTTTTGGGGTATTACACTTTATTATTTCAAGAAAGGTGAAAACCCAACTGAAATGTAAAAGAAGATTTGTGCAGTGTATGGAGAAGGTGCTGTGACTGATCAAACGTGTCAAAAGCGTTTTGTGAAGTTTCTTGTGCTATTGACATTTTGGCCAAATAACTCTTTGCTGTGGGGCTGGCTGTCTTAGGCATTGGAAGATGTTCAGCAGCGCCCCTGGCCTCCACCCACTAGAAGCCAATAGTGGGAGAGAGCCGACATACTCAAAATATCCAAATCAATAAAGTTATCGGTGAAAATGGAAAAAAGTGTCTTTCATTTTATGGGATAAAAAACTAAACGGATTTTTTTGCCAGCCCACTACATTTAGGTATTAGATTAACTTTCACAAAGAATGGAAGGACACCAGTAAAATTAAAAAGTAATGTAATGGAAGGTACTCCAGTTAAAGGTCAATTAGACATTAAAGTGAAAATTCACAGTCTGCGAAGCCAAGTGAGCGTCGGTGCGTTTATACAGGGGAACTCAGTCATCCATCCACAGGGCGTTTTCACGCGTAGCGCCGCATCAGGAGAGACAGAGAAGAAGTATGGGGAGGTCTTTAATTGAGTGCCTTCTAGAACTTGAGAAATAAATAAGAATGGAAACTGGATAAAATTGATATTTCGAGGAAGAAACCAGCCTTTCTGTGTATGAGCCATAAGCTAATTAAAATCACTGGGGTATAATTCTTAGGACAGCTGTAGATTTTATGGTCTGATAAATGGTCGTTGTTCTACCGCAGAGAGTAATTCTAGTAAACTGGACAGTGTGTTTTCCTCAAATGGGTCCCTCTTTCCCAGGAATCGCATTGGATAAACATCCTCAAATTCTTAATCATCTTACTCTTTTGTGAAAGCCCTTCTCTCCTTGTCCCTGAGGTCATTTCTCATTCTTTCTTACTTAGAGTCACATACCAGTCGTGCCTCTCTGGGACCACACCCGGGCCACTGGACTTGTTTGCTTCCAGATTCCTGAACCACCTTGGGGGTGGGTTCCTTCAGCTAATGGCTGCTCCTAACTCAGTGCATGCTGGGTTCCTCACCAATTTCAGGCCAAGGGAACTGAAACGTCAAGGTTTTCCAGTACTTTGCCACCTCACGTGCACATTCAGTGTCCCACTGTAATCCATGAGTGGTAATCCTGTGACCTTTCTAGCCATGGCCACACAGAAGTTACTGGTCTAGTTATGTGCTTGCTGTGTCTCCCTGTGGACCACTGTGTCTTATTCTCCAGATCTCTGGCATCCAGCTCCATACAAGTTTAACTGGATTTATATGCTGGCTGATGCACTACCTTTAACTGTCTCAGAAGGGGTTGAGTCAGAGTGATCTGCAGGAGACAGAAATGAGGGCCTGTGGGGAGGGCCCTGCTTCCTGAGGAGGTGGTGCTCTGAGCAGCTGCCACGCCCCTCTCGCTGTCACGGCTCCACCCTGTCCACCTCCTGTCCACTGCAGGCAGGTGAAGACGCAGAGCAGAGAAGGCACATTAGCAGGGGCTGAGAACAGGACAAGGAGGTGTCTCCAGGGCAGAGGTCCGGCCCAGCCCAGGTAAGCAGGTCTTGTTAGGAGAGAGGCTTGGGCAGAGCTGAAGGGCCAGGTGGCAGGAAACCTGTGTCCTGGCTGGACCCATTGGCATCGGGTGACAGGGAGGTTGGTTTAGGGAATAGCTCGATGAGGTTGCCTCATAGGGAGGATTAATTTGTTGTAATGACTGGAAAGGCTGAGGAATTGTAGACATGGAGGGGGGGGAGGGTGGTTGACCACAGACCTGTGGGGCAGTGGGGGACGGGAGGGGTCCTGTGTTACGAATGCACAGCCTTGGCAGTTGAACATAAGGAAGAAGGGATATGTGTTTTGTTAGTAAAGAAGGGAGCAAATAGTCAGATTCTGGGTGCGAAGAGGCTGCTCAGAGTAATAAGCTAGGTTACACAGGTTGTTAAATATCATAGTGCTTTGCCCAAGATGCTGTGCTTTCTCTACCAGCTACCTCGTCTTTGTTCTTCTGGACTCTGCTCAGGACCCTTCCCGCAGGGCCTCGGGTGGACCGCTCTCAGGCACAGATCACACTGAATTCCGGTGGACGTGGCTGTGTCCTCGACCAGACCAGAAGCCGCAAGGGGTCAGGGACAGTCATTTTCCTCTAGCACCTCCTTGTGGACTAGGTGTTCACATGTTTGTCCGTGAGGTCCACTTCTTGCCGCTGCCTCTGGAGTGTGGAGAGTAGCCCTTTGAACTGATTATTACATATGCCGCTGCCACCCAGATAGTAATCAGCTGTTGCCCGAGCGCCAGCCGGGGAGTGCTGTGGGAGCCCTCTGCTTTCTCTCTCTGGCCTTTGCTGCGCAGATGTTTGCAGCATTCAGCCCCTGTATTGTGTTTCCCAAGGGCCGCGACAAGTGCTTTGATTTCTGGATGTAGTAAGTAACGCCAGGGGAGAGGAGGGAGCCCCGGATCGAGGTTTAAGTCCCGTAGAGCCACAGAGGCGGAAGTTGTGCCAAGCGCTCACCCCGACACCCTGCCGGGTTCCTCGGAGAAGTGCAGTACAGGGTCCACAACGTCATCACTGCAGCTCTTCCCGGGCGGTGAGAATGGACTTCCTTAGGAGGGAAACTGGTTTTGGTCGTCTTGGCTCCCACAGTTTTTCTCGAGTGTGTGTGTGTGTGTTGAAGGGGAGCATCGTTCCATTTTGGTTGGTGCTCGCGCTTTTTGTTTGCTGAGTGACTGTTTGTAGACGCTTTCTCGGAGTCATATTTGAGAGCTAAGGCATTCTGATGCAGAAAGAGTCCTCGTTTTCCAGGCTCTTCTCTTTCGGTAAATTTAAGTTGTGTGAATCGGTGATGATGTGTAATCAGCGGCTGTTTTCCTTTTTATAGATGGGGGTAGTTGATGGGCTTCTCTGCCTCTCCCCTCCCCTGCACAGCTCTCACACCCTCTCGCGGTGTCCAGAGGCAGCACAGTGTCACTTTGAAGGAACTCCTCTTGTGGTAGCACCTGTGTGTGTGTGTATGGTTTAATTCGCTTGTAGTGTAGGCTCTGGGAGCTGCAGCCCCTGGGACAAGTACTCCTGTCGCTCCCTCTCCCCCTTGCACTGCCTCCTGGGAGGTCGGAGGAGAGTCCCTGTGAGCAGTGGGTGCACACATGACAGGTAACAAGGCTGGGAAGAGCGTCCCAAGTGGGGAGCTGGCCCTTGCCCCAGGCCGAGTGGTGGGCAGTGGGGTGCTAGTTATGGGGGAGGGGGCTTTGCAGAAGGGGTGCGTAAGCTGGGTCAGCACTGAGACCCACCCCACAGGATGGAGCCCTAGCCCATCCACAGCCCAGGACCCAGATCTGGACTTGTGCTCTTACTCTGTAAATTTGTGTAATGTTTTTTTAAAGAATTGATTGGCAAATGGATAGTCACAAACCTTAACTGGGGTGTCTCAGGAAGAAAATGTAAAATATTGGAATTAGAGATTAGGGGCCTGGATATTCGAGTGAGTCACACAGGTCTGTTTTGCAGGTGGGAACAGATTGTGTTGTGTGATGTGTTTTCTGCTTGTTTTACAGGTCCATTGATCTCAATTTTATTATTTTTATTTTTATTTTAGAGGTGAAGGGAGGGAGAAAGAGAGGGAGAGAAGCATCGATGTGAGAGAGAAACATCGATTGGTTGCCTCTCGTATGAACCCAAACCTGGGACCCAACCTGCAGCCCAGGCGTGTGCCCTGACCAGGAATTGAACTGGCGACGTTTCCGATTGAGGGGCGACTCCCAAACAACTGAGCCATATACCCACTGGGGCTTTACAAGGCCATTTAGAGTGGAGCTTTGGGGTTTTAGCTCGCCTGTTGTTCTAGCAAAGTGGCTGTCTGCTGTCCGGTGTCCACGCTCCTGCACACGCCACCTTCTGATGCTGTGGCTCCCGGTGGTGAGGGTTGGGGTGCGCTCTTCTGGGGAGCCGAGTGGGTGCTTTTGACTAGAAAAAGCCCTCTTCCCTCACTTCGAGTCATTGATCTGCAGTGAGATCAGGACCCTGAAGGTATGTCAAGGCGATCAATAATTGAAGTTTGGAAAAGCTTTTTCGGATTTGTCTGGAGAGCTGCCCTGAGCAAAGGTTCCTGTGAGACTGACTTTCCAGGTTCCCTGGCCGGCCATTCAGCCTCCATCCACTGCCCTCTTTCCTTCCAAAATGTGGCCTTTCTCCTACTGGGTCGCTGGAAGCCTGTTACCACCCGCTTCCTCGCAGGAGTTGGCAAGGTGTGCTGAGTGTCTGGACCGCTGATTTCTCAATTTGTTCTTAGGCTGGACTCCTGGGAGGGGCTGGGGTGGAGCATAGGGCACTAGGATTGGACTAGAGGCTCCCGCCCACTGGTGACCCTTTGCTTGGCATCAGCTTCCTGATGAGTAAAGGCGAGGGGGTAAGCATCAGTATCCCAAGCCACCTGGCCCCCTCCTGTCCCAGCTGTGAATGGCTGGGGGTTGGAGATGGCTGCAGGAGGCCTTTGTAGTCATGCCACCCCATGATCTTCGTAGAATCCAGGTTATTCAGCTTTTAGGGCCGTTTCAGTAAAATTTGCCCGAGAAGCACAATCATGCCCAGTGTGGTGTAAATATTCACACACTCAGGCCCCCCCTTCACAAAATAGGAACCTGTCTGTAGAGGAAGCACCGTGTCCTGCGTCCTTCGTGGCTGCGGTTTTTTTCTGGTAGTGGCACAGGAGTGAGAGAGGCACCTGGCACCTCTGGGAGACCTACTGATTCTCTGCCCCTCCCCCTCACTTGTGAACCTGCTCTGTTAATGATTGCACCTAATTGTGTATCTCTAGGCTTTTCTGTGTTTACCATTCAGTGCTACTTAAGGCCGATTGTTTGCTTTTGTGTGTGTAAATCCTGGGCTGCCACCTGAAGCTCCACTTGATGGCTGTGCATTAGCACCGCGGGTTAAGTGCTGTCTCATTGCCTTGCAGGCTGCCTGCTGCTTTCCGGGGAGATCATGAAACGAGGTCGCCTTCCCAGCAGCAGCGAGGACTCTGATGACAATGGCAGTAAGTCCTGCTTTGTTGTTCTTGGAGCCGGCCAGGGTTTGGGTCGGGTGGAAACATGATTTTTTAATGGAACGCTTTAAATAGCTGAGGCCCACCGCCCATCAGGCAGGTCACCGAACGCCAGGGCCTGAAGGAGCGGGTCTGAGTGTGATACTGCAGGCCCACCATCGAGCCTCCCTGCGTGAGCCTGACTGCACGCGGCCCTTCCTCGGGCTCCCTGGGTGTTCCTGAAGATGAATGACCCAGTTCTAAGAGGCACGCAGTGTCTGTTTTTCCTAAATATCACCTATGGCATTTCGCAGTTGCTCTCTATGAGGAGGGAACCTAATCGAAGCCAGTTAATTATTAACCAGTGCAGCCCGATACAGAGGGAGGTAGAGGGCTGCCTAGCGCGATGTGGAAACACTGAGGCCAGGCTTGGGGCGGGTGGCGAGTCAGCTCTCTTCGCCGGGTCCCACCGTGACTGTGGCCGATGGGGCTGCTGCTTGCAGCGCAGCTCTCCGGCGTCCTCGTGTTTTCGCTGTGCAGCCGAGAAGCAGAAGTTAGCTGGCCGCCAGGCAGGCAGAGTAAATGTCACACAGCTCTGTGTTGAGAAGCTCCCAGGCTCCTCGGAGAGCCTGCTCCAATACAGGAAACTTTGTACCCAGCACAGTGCCTGAGTACCAGTTAGCCGATGTTTTCCATGACAGATCCAACTCGGGAAGCCTACCAAGAATGCCTGCTATACTGTGTGGTGGCAAAGGTATCGGGCTGCTTTCGAGGAACTCTGTGTGAGGTGTAGATAGAAACTCCAACCCCCGGCGGGTCTCAGGGCAGCAGGAGAGCGGTCTTTGATGCCCGTGGGGATGCGTGGGTGTGAGCAGAGGGTCGCAGGTGTGGAGCCCAGCCAGCCCCCGGCAGAGACGAGCGGTGGGCAGGCCCTGAGGGTGACATAGCTTTTAGGTGAACGGGGTTGTTTCCGTTTTCCTTTCTCCAAGCTTTGAGCAGAGTCAAAGCTGCAAATTAGAAAGCGAGGCTTTGCCGCCGTGGGCTGCACAGTGACAGCCACGGGGGGCCCAGGTAGGAGGGGACCAGAAACGGCAAAGCTGCTCCCGCAGGGCGCTGTGCTCGTGCTGTGGCCCCGGCTCCGGCAGTGGGAAGCGGGATCGGAGGCTGAGCAGTGGTGTCGGTGTTTGAGGGGACAGGCAAGGTAAGCTGGGACCAAATTAGGAAGCAGTTGAGAGGCTGGGACTTCTGGGGCAGACAGTGGGGGGCGCTGCTGTGGGGCACAGGCAGGAGAGGGTGGGGGATGGAAGGAAGGACACAGGAGTAGGGGCTCAGAGAGGGTTTTCCCTTTATTTCAGGGAGACCGTGGAGGGTCTGCGCCCGGGCCCAGGCGTGAATCCCCTGCCTGCGCCTTCCCCTTGCCTTCTGAGCTTCTTAGCACTTGTCCTTTCTGGGCCCTCACTATCCATTCACTCTAGTAGTTGCCTAGGCTTTTCCTTGAGGCAAAAACATGTTTTTCTGCCCATTTGGTGCCTCTGAGTTTCCTCAGGACTTACAAGGACTCAGTAAACACCTGCTGGTGAGCCGCAGTGTCGCCCCCCCAGCAGAGACAGTCTTGCCTTTGGGTACGGAGGTAATTGGAGGAGTGACCTTCATGTGCTCACAGTGACCGACGGAGGCCAGGAGCCCCGTGTAGTGTTTGCTGACGCTGGGCAGCAGGTTCCTGCTCCCTCACTGCCTCCCCGGGAGAGCTGGGCTCTCAAAGGTTCTCCCCGAATGTTCTCCTAGACTTGGAGCCTTCCCCTTGCTGGGCTTGAGCTACCCGATAGGATGGAAATGTTGTCATCTAGGGTATCTGAGGAACTGGGTTTTTAATTTTTATTTAATTTCAGTGAAAGTTTAAATTTAAAAAGCCACAGGTGGCTGGTGATGACCACATTGGACAGTGTAGTTCTGGACTGGGGCCTGTCCGGTCCTTCTCAGCGCCTGGAGGCCCTGTGTGGGTCAGCTGCGCTGCCATGACAAGTGCCACACACTGGGGCTTACACAGCAGACACTTATGTTCTCACAGCTCTGGAGGCTGGAAGTTCAAGATCAAGGCATCCACAGGTTTGCTTTCTGTCTGCGGCCTCTCTCCTTGGCTTGCAGATGGCTGCCTGCTGGCCGTGTCCTCATGCGGTCTCTGTACATGGGTGCCCCGTGTCTTTGGCCCCAGTGTTCCCCTTCTGAGGATGCCTGTGACCTTGGATCAGAGTCCCCATAAGACCTCACTTAACTCAGTCACCCTTTGAAGTCCCTGTCTCCAAGTAACTCACATTCTGAGGCACTGGGGGTCTGTCTGGCTTCAACATAGGAATTTGAGGGGGCACAATTCAGCCCTTCACAGCCGTAGTAGACTAAATGCTCCATCTGCACCACCCCCCGCCAGCTCTGGTCAAACATGAAGGAGGAAGAGAGGGCCTGAAGTCCCCACTAACTGTGTGTCCATCAGAAATCACCTTTATTTGCGGTGATGGGCCATTTTCTTCCTCCTAACACACTCACGTCCATGTGTGGGGCGGAGGGTTCAGGTAAATAATCAGAGGGTCTTGGGGGGTAACTATAGAGCTGGGTTCTCCCTTAGCCTGCCCTAGACATGGCTGCTAGTTGCAGGGAACGGTAGGCAGGCCATCCTTGGTCCTGCAGTTGGTTCGCTGTAAAGCACAAATTGATGCTTTGGGTGTTTAGGCCAATGTCGGGCAGTCATGGTGGACGGTGACCGTGGTGAGAACCTTGCAGTACCTGGCTTCCCGAACATGTACATGCCCCACCATGGAACATGCCCCTTCCCGCCTTCTGAGGGCGGCTGCTTCATGCCCATTTGCACCACAGGCCTCCTTGGGTGGAGCCCCTGGGGGTCTGTGGGGTGCCTTCTGCCCCTGCAGCCAGGCCCCCAGAACCAAGCCCGCTCTCAGCTGGTCTGGGCACTCGGAAAGCCCTGCTGGCAAGAAGGGCTAGGTCTGCAGTGGCCGTTCCCCAGCCTCTCCAGCCAGAGCCCTGACAGAATTTTGGCAGCAGCTCGTAGCCCAGGGCAGAGCCATGTCCAAGTGCAGGAGGGAGCTGCCGACGTCAGCATGGGGCCGCAGCGGCCACACCTCGCCTGTTGGCTCCAGGGCTGGAGCCCTCTGCCTTGCTTTCTGGCTGGTCCAGGAACACCAGTGTGGCATTTTCAGTGTGGGGACAGATGGGCGCTTCTGTGCCAGTGCCAGCGTCGGCCCTTGGCCAGCCACCGTGTAGCTGCTGAAGCTTCTCTGTCAGTGCCCTGGGGGCCAGCCCAGCACTTGATGGAGCAGCATTAGGGTGTCTGCAGGCTGCAGCTCTAATTGCTGGGCCCCTGGGACTGGTCGCCCAGCCAGTCTCCAAGTTCCACATCGTGCCCGGGTGTGGCCTGGGAAATGGGCCCTTACTCCCTGCCCAGGACCCTCGGTCCTTGGGGATTTCTGCAAATGTGCAAGTGGGGTCCACCAGGTATTTTCAGCATTTCCAAAACCTGAAGGAGACTTTATTTTATCTTTAATAAAGCTGCAGTGGCTAATTAAGACATCAAGTGTTCTTGCTTTTGGCAGGAATTACATATTATTCGTTAACTCAGGCCAATTGACAGCTGTGATCAGCATCCTTATTTTTTTCCTATAAAAGACAAGAATTAAATAATAGTATGTAATGAATACTGTTTGTTCATTTGGCAATTTTTTTAAACACATGGAGGCTTCAGCTAGGAAAAGGGAACCAAATGTAAGTGGTGTTTTGGGTTTTTTGGTTATAAAATGTGCCTCTCAGACGCAGGAAAAGAGAAGTGTGCTGACACTTTGAAGCTTTTCCTAAAGTTGGGAAGCAAAGTTTCCTTTTCCTGTCTGATGTCCTCTGTTTCTGAGCTGTGTCAGCCCCCTGGGGGAAGCTGGGTGTGTCTGGGGGTGTAGAACCAGGTGTGGCTTCCCTGGTCTCCAACGTCCACACCCGGACCAGCCCTGGCACTTCTGTCTAACCCAGAACTGCAGCCAAGCTCGGCTCCACCTCCGGCTGTAACGACTCAGATCCGAACCTTCTAATTCTGCACCTGGCACTGCTGGTGGGTGGCTAGTGAACACGAAGTTATGTGGGGCCTTGGTTCTTCTGGGCCCTCTCCAGCTCACAGCAGTGAAGGGACCATCGTTTTTGGTGGGTGAAACATCCCTTCTGCTTTGGACCTCCTTCGTGTCTCATCTCATTGCGTTGAATGGTTTCCCTCACGTTCTTTGGTAACCGGTGTTCGCTTTCTCGTTTGCCCGGCTGTGCTTGGCTAACTCCGTGCACGTCTTGGGTGGTTTCTCTTTTGCATAAAAGTCAACTCTGCCTCAGTTCTGTTTCTGTTTGACTGCCTTTAATTTGCTCCTTTTCCACATGAGTTGCATTTGGCGACGCACCGAGGGGTTGCATAGGAAGTCTTGAAATGTAGGAATTTCAGGTCTTGAAATGTAGGAATACTGCAGAATGTGTACTGTACCTGTGTCTTCTGAGGCATACCAGTAGCTTTGCCCTTGCCCTTTTTCAAACCCAACTTGGGGCTTGACTTTGACATTGATGGGCAGGGCATCTTCTTGGGCTCAGGGAGCCACTGGCACACCGAAGGGTCCTGTGCGTAGACCATCCTCTGTGGCCCTTGGACGGTGGCCTCCGCTGGAGTGCTGGGGGGCTGTGAAACGCATGTTGGTCGGTCCCAGTGGGAGCACCCTGGGCCAGCTCTCTGAATGTGTGTGTGATGCTTCTGTGTTTTGGAAGTTGGAGGTGAGTTGGACCACTGTGCTCGACTGTGCTGGGACGGAAGAGCTGGGGGCCGAGGGGGTTGGAGGGCTTTTTCTCAGGCCCTTAAATCAAGAAGCTAGTGATGCCCTCATGTTGCTGGCTTCCCAGTGGGAGTTTCCAGGGCTCTGCTTAGCTTGCCTGGGGCCAGTCTTCCCTTAAAGGAACGCACCCAGGTCTGCACTGTCAGGTGGGTGACGCGGGCCGGCCTGCTGGACTCCTCACTCGAGGATCCCAAGCTGGGAAGCTGGTCTAACACTCCCAGAGGCACCAGCGCTGGAAGCTGGGTCTGAGACACAGGAGATGCACTGCTCGCCCATGGCGAGTTTGGTGGTGTGAACACCCAGACCACCATTCATTCTGAACCTTTCACACGCTGCACAACTGGGAGGCTCAGCACACACAAGCTACTACGTGTGGGAGGTGTGTGCAATACGTCCTGGGTTTACTCTTGAGGATTTCCATTACTTGAGATCTGGGGCAACACAGCGTGGCTATTTTTAATATTTCAAAGGCATGCGTTCAAGCTCTCCACCTAATAGTACCGGAAAGCGGGGTTGGAAGGCCGGTGTGCTGAGGATCTGCGCCTGCCCACAGTGCCGCCGCCTGTGAGCCCTTGTGACTTTTCAGTGGAAGGCGGCGGCATAAAGCAAAATGAGGCGCTTTTCTTTCATTCATTCTTTTCAGCATTTAATACAGAATTATTGTTACTCAAACAGCAGAAGAATTTTTAAAGTTGCTTGAATTTGTCACTGGAGTGGACTTAACTTTACATACTAATATCTTGTGTGTGACCAATAAAATAATTGTAAACATCATTACCGAAGTAGAGTTCCCAGCTCCTCTCCTGGAAACGAAAAGAAAATGAAACTGAATTTTATTTGTCACCTTCTTAATTTGGTCTGCCATTAAATGCTCGCACTCTGAAAACAAACAAACGCAGCCCCCACCCAGTCCGATCTCAGCACTGGTTTCTTGGAACTGGCACGTGGCAGGTGTTTTCTGTACAAGAATCTGTGTCCCCCAGTTCTTCCAGTGTTTGCAACATTCTCCTTTCTGGTTTGATCATTTTTTCCCCGCCCAGCACGACCGCTTTTTTCAGTTAAAAAGGAATGCGAATTATTTTTGCTTGGGTCACATTCTGGGAGCATCTTGACCGTGCGAGAAGTGTCTGGAGAGAGCACGGCGGAGGGCGGAGGCGTCGGCACTTGCCTGCGCCTCTCGCTGTGGACTCTGTGCACGTGTGGACGTGGGCACGTTCTGATCCGAAGCGGTGGCCCCGCCAGTCTGCCTTTCCACGTGGCAGTCTTCGTTCCCTTGAGCTCACAGTCCTGCCCTCTAACCGGCACCACGAGAGCACGTTCCTCATGCCCGCTGCCTCCAGTTCTGGAGTTGCAGGGGCGGTCCTCTTTGGGCAGGGCTGTCCTGACGACGACGCTGTTTTGTCCACTCTTAAAAAAGGTTACTGAGAGTCTGCTGGGTGCATAGCACGGAGTCAGGTGGACTGTATGTCATCGGTCATCTGTGCCTTGCACTAACGGCGCTTGCCCTGGTTTTTTGCTGTGAGCAAGCCGATCAGGAGGAAGAGAGCACCAGCAACAGAGGCCTGCTGCTGGACAGGAAGGGTCCGCTGGTCCCGGGCCGTGTTCTCAGCTGGATGGGCTGCAGAGCCTGGGCATTCTACAGACCAGCCGTGCAAAGTAAAATGGAGCGTTTTCTTTCCCTTTGTTGTTGGGCGATAGAGAATCATCACTTACCTTCTGCACATGTTAAAAGAGTAGACTTTGATACGTTCTGACGTGTTTACAGCCATGCAATCATAAACTCACGGTAACTCTTTCCTCCCGCCTTTCCCTGTCAACAGCAGACCCACTTTCACACTTCCCAGGGCTTTCTGTGAGTGGGATAATACGTTGTGTGCTGTCTGTCTGTCTGTCTGGCTTCCCTGACTGCACACAGTGACTCTAGCGCCGTCCGCAGGGTCTGCGGCAGAAGCGTGTTTGTGGGCGAGGATTCCGCTGCGTGGGTCTACCAGTTTGTCCCCCAGTCTGTTGGTGCGTGTTTGGGTAGTTTCTGGTTTTTGGCTTTTATGTCATCAAGTTAAGAACATGTCTCATGTCAGTGATATTTTAAACTCAACTTTCTCCCCAGCCTCCCTTTTTGCAAAGTGGGTTTAGCAGGATTAATTTTTACTTTGCTCCCTTCTTATGCATTGTGGTGATTAAAAAGAAGAGGAGTGACTGTTTCTGGGTGGACCAGTGATTCTCCCGGGTAGTAATGCTCTCAAATACCAGATGTGTAGCTTCTTTGGGTCTCTGGTTTCAAAAGCAAAGGTGGTGCAGACGCCATTTTCTGGGATGTCAGAGCAGCCCGGTTTCTAAGAGATGCCACCGCTTGAGTTGTGGTCCACATGAGCTGAGCTGCAGGCTACCTGGGGACACTGGAACCTTCCATGGAGAATGCCAACAGGTGCCAAGGGAAGGCACAAAGGTCTCCAACAAACCCGGGAAAGGCAAGTGTGAGATTTCTGCGTCAGCTCTGGACGCGCCGTGCAGTAGGGACTCGCTCCCTGCACCCCACTCTAGGTTCATTGTGAAGTAGCGGTGGGCCTGTTCCTTATCATTTATAGCCCTTCCCACAGTAATTCAGAAGAAAGGGCCGTGCCTCTGTGCCCTGATCTTCTTCCCTCCCACGTATCCCTGGGCAGTGTCCAGAGTTGCTGGCCTTCCCTGGCTCCTTTCAGCCCGGGCTGGCCGGTCGGGGCCTGCAGGACCTGGGGCGTGGGTGGCCTGTCTGAAGGCCTGAGCTGCCTCCCTAGCGATGACCAGCTTTAGCACTTCTGTAAGTTGGGTTCACCCAGTGTGCCCAGAATATTTCTTTCAATGTGGGAGTGAAACATCCTTGTTCAGTTGGAGTCTGAAGAGACACTAAGTTTTAAAGGAGCATTTTCTGAATGCTTTACCAAGCGCAACTACTTGGGTTCCCTGCAGGGATCTAATTCTGCTCTGGCCCAACAGCTGTGCCTCTGTTGACCCACTGACGGGCCTTGTAACTGGTGATCGAGGGCTATGCCAGAGGGGAGCTGGGCGATCCCTTCAGTCTCTGCCATTGCAAATCTGACAACGTGCTTACAGGCAGATTCCATTTCTTAGTGTCCCCAAGGTCTTATGGGCACTTTGATTCTGTGTCCCTCGTCTCTGGAATAGATAAGAGCTTCCTGTTTGAGTGACAGGTGATCTCACTGGTGGCACGGCAACATGTGGTGGCAGCAGAGTGAGTGGGGAAGGACTGGGGGCCGGGGGCGTTGGGCGTGGAATCAGTGGGGCTCGGCCATCGACGGGATGTGTCCTGAGTGAGCAGTGTGGGACGGCAGATTTCCGACTGCAGGTAGAGATGGCGAGACTCATCCATGGGGGGACAGAAGAGGAGGAACGGCTTTGGGTAAAATGTCGAGCCCCGTTTTGTAGTGCTGAGCTGGTCAATCTGAGAACTGTGGGGTCGGCTTCTCAACCTGGGGTGCGGGGTGTGTGCGTGCCTGACGTCTCCTGTGCCAGCTGGTAGGACCCAGGCGTGGGGAGTGGAGAACACAGGAGGTGTGGGGCCACAGCATGGGGACATTAGGAAAGAGAATCACCGCGGAGGCGGGGGTGGCAGTCTGCTGGGGGGGCGCCTCTGGGAGAAAGGCTCAGAGAAGAGCTGACTGGTGTGGGTTTTCTTGGGAAGAAGCAGAGCAGGCGGCGCGTGTCATTTGGCCACAGGCCTGAGTGAGCTCCCTGTTTGAGGGAATCTAAAAGTTTTTATGCTTTGTTAAGTCAAAACCTTCTTCTTTTAAAGGTTTGAGATTGGCCTTAGGATTTAGCATGAAGATCTTAGCATTAAGAAAGTTCACTGAAAACTCAGTGAAATGTTTCCGTTTATATTTAGCAATGGGAGACTTTGACCCTCTTGACTTCAGCTGTGCAGGCTTGTGGCGGTGGGACTGCCCTTCTGCGTGCTGTGCGGCAGGGGCTCCGGGGAGGCCTGCCCTGGGCCGATCCTTGGGCGTGGAGGGCCGTGTCCTGTGTGTCTGTGCATCTGTGCGGGAACTCCAGCCCAGTGGTCTCATGGGGTGGGGGGCGGGGGGCGTGGGGGTGAGCCTGCTGAGCTTGGTGAGCAAACCCCGCTGGACACTCTGATCTCTGCACTTTTCATCGTTCTGCTGTGGATATTTGTGTCTTTAGGCCTGTCGACCACGTGGTCCCAGAACTCCCGGACTCAGCACAGGAGAAGTTCCTGCTCCAGACCCGAAGATCGGAAGCCCTCCGAGGTAATGTCCCGAGTGCCGGTGTGGCTGCACGCCGGACACGCGTGTGCATGAGAACATGCGACAGCACACCCACCGGAGGCTGATGACAAATGTCTGCCTGTGACTCTGGGGCAAGACGCTTAACCTTTCTGTGCCTCAGTTTCTGACTCTGCAGACAAAGGTGACACAGGTGTGCACTGCAGAGCCCACGTGAGGATCAGGGGGCTGAGGCAAAGCCGGGAAAGAAGTGCTTAGGAAGTGGCAGCTGTTACTGTCGCTGATTGTGCTCTTTGCTTCCTTTTCTGCTCCCTCTCTGCCGGCTCCCAACAATTTTTCCTCTGCCCAGGACGCCCATGGGTCTGGCTGCTGCCCGGCACTGCCGGCCTCCAGTTAGTTTCGGCCACAAGTCTGAGGCTTACTTGGCAACAACAGTGTAATTCTGGGAGTTTTGTTCTGGGGATTATGTTTAAGGCCCTTTCCCCTCTTTTCCAATTTGTTTATCGTCTTGTTTTCCCAGTCCCCATTCTGTTACCCATCTGCCCGTCCATTGTTTATGCTCTATCAATCTATTTCAGATTATTTTTAGGTGCATTTCTCTGCTGGCCTTTGTTGATTAGGGGCTCCTAGCAGACCTGAGATCTGTTTCCTCTGAACACCTTTGCTGGGCTTGGAGCACTTAAATCATTGAAGAAAAGTCATTTTACTTTATCCTGATTTTCCAGTGAGCAGGCCGTAGGACAGAGTCCAGTCCAGTCCCTGGGTTTTGTGCTGCCTGTTGGCGGGTGACCTCTCAGACCGCATTACCCGCGGCACCTCTGTTTCTCGGGCTCAAATGGGCAGTGCCGGGCGCTGAGTTGGCCTGTAGGAGGTGGTCTCCTGCTATGAGGAAGTAGTCCACACCCTTTAGAATTGTAGAATCCTCCCAGGAGACTGTCTCCTCCATTCATTCCAGGCTCTGTCCTGCGGCCGTGGCATTGCCCCCTCCCCTTTAATCCCCTGTGCTGCTTCCAAAGTCCCTGCCCCCTTTCTGACTTCCACACGAAGTTCCTGTGATTTCAGGGCAGAAATATGGTGGGGGAGGGAGGGCGCCTGGAACCTGGCACCAGCGGCAAGAGGGGGCTGAGAGCAGCGTGGGCGGTGTTGCCTTGTCCCTGGTCCATGTTTTCTTCCAGATTTCTCCTAAAATTTCTGAGTTGAAACACCTTTTATACCTAGAGCACTAACATTGAACTGGTGCTGGTGTCCATTGGGGGCACCTGTTTTGGTTCTTGACCATCTCCTGTCCGAGTCTTTTAGCAAGGGAGTGGTGGGCCGCCTTTTCTCTTCTCGTTGCTTCAGCCTGAATTTCCTTCTTTGGAACACTCCTGATTTTTTGTCTTACAAGATCCTAGTTGGGATTTTTTTTTCCTTTCTTTTAAAATACGATTCTTTACGATGTGGACCTGTGCCTTTGTTGTAGAGGACTTGTCCTTTTTGGGGGTGGGAGGCAGGGGGTTTACTCGTGCTTTCGTGGACGGTGCGAGTTGGCCCCCCAGTGTACCTGGGACTGAGGGGTGAGGGGTGGCGTGCTGGGGAGAGCTAGCGTCAGACAGTAGGCTCAGACGCTGCCCCAGACTCGGCTGCGGTGAGGTTTATTAAAGTGATCGGCAGCCTGAAAAGCCACCAGGAAAAACAAACATGGACCTCTTACCAGGCCTACAGTGTGAACCATGCTCAGCCGCACAAGAAAGACCTCCCTGTCCCTGCTAAGAAGAGCGAGTCCAGCATTGTGATTTGTGTAAACAGAGGGGGTCACAGATGCAGGCTTGCTCCATGCCAAACACAACTCTGGGCTGGCGCTGATGCGGGGTCCGAGCTTCCTTCTGTCTCCCTGAGACCGGCCTGGACTGAGGTCAAGCACAGGCTGGGAGACGTTGTCCAGCTCCCGCCCCTGTCGGGAGCAGGCGTGTGGGGACGCCTTTGCTGTGTCTCCTCAGGCCTGTGACACAGGAACTGAGGAGCTGTCTTGGCAGAGGGTACTTCGGAGCCTTGTGGGCCTGTGTTTGGCAGGGCGAGAGAGGGCAGCGCCTTGCTTCCGTTTCTCCCCACCCTCCTTCCCACACAGATGCCGCCTTGCTTATAGAGACTGTGCAAGGAAGGACGTCCAAGTGTGTGCTGAAGGCCCACCCTCGGGCCAGGCTCCATCGGCGTGTCCCTGTTTCCGTCCCAGCCTGGCACGACCTCCCAGACGCCTCATCGCGTGCCTGGTCCCCAGGGGCCCGGGCTGGAAGGTGGCCACCTGAGAGTAGAAGAGGAGGCCCTGGTGGTGTGCTGGGTTTGGGTTTGAAGTTGCTATGTGGTTGGTGGAGCTTTGTTTCTTAAATATCTTCCAAAAGTGCAATTTTGAGTGAAACACCTCCCCGCAGAGATCTTCATGCCCAGGTGTCCGCGGCCCTTGGTGACTTGAGAGTTTGGTGAAGTTGCTTTGCTGCTCTTGCTGTGGCCGCCTTGTGGATGTGGCCTCCGGAGGGCATGTGAGCCTCAGGCCAGGGTGTGGCCGGCTCCAGGTTTGCTCTCTTGGGCCAGGCTGGTTCTCTGTTGATCCAGTGACCTTGTTTCATGGCCACGTCATGGCGACGCTGCAGCTGCCTGCACTCTGAATCAAAGAAAGCAAATACCCAGTGGCAGTGACCCTGTCTCTCCCGTTCCAGGTGTTTAGGACAGACCTGATCACTGCTATGAAGCTGCACGACTCCTACCAGCTGAACCCGGATGAGTACTACGTGTTGGCCGATCCCTGGAGACAGGAGTGGGAGAAGGGGGTCCAGGTGCCAGTGAGCCCGGGGACCATCCCTCAGCCTGTGGCCAGGTAGACGTGCCCGAGAGAGAGAGCCTGCTCCCCGTCCCCAGGCCTCCCTGCCCTGACAGCCCGAGAAGAGCAGTGTTTCCTCGGCTCTTCCACCTGGGTGCCCCGTGAACATAGAAGTGGTAGAAACACACATTTCAGGTCCAGAGGGTAGTGACTGGGAGGCCCGTGGACCCCCATTGCTGACGTCACAGCCGTCTTGGGAAGGTGCTGCTCTCTTAGGATGTGCCAGATCTTAAGACTGGAGTGACTGGCTCAGGCGGGGTTTGGATGTACCCCCCCCTTCCCCTGCACTTGCACGTCCATCCTCAGTTACATTCACCCTCCACAGCAGCTCTGCCCGGGAGAGTGTCTGGTCTTGGGTACCAGCCAGGGTGGCTCCCTGGACCCTGTGGTGGTCACTCCCTTTGGAGGAGGACAGGTGTGTGGGGGCCAGGTTAGTTGAGGGTGGACTTGGCCCACTTCTTATGGGCTTTGTGTGACTTTACCCATGAACCACTTTCCACCGTGAGGGTCAGACCCTCAGTGACCCAGCTCAGAGTGGGCTGCAGCCAGTTTGCTCTTGCCTCTGTCCCGCCCCACTACCTGGGCCCTGCCGACCTGGGCTGCTCCCGGGGAGGGCGGGGGAGTGCCCTGCACCACGCCTGCGCCGGCTTCTCTGCTGGGGCCTCAGCCGGCTGCCTGCTTTGCAGACGGCATCTTCCACTCACTGTCACCTGGCGTGGATGGAACTTCCCTCTCCGCCCTCCCCGACTCTGTGTCTCCAGGCACTTGAGCGGATTGAATTTGATTATTGCCCTTTGGCATCCCTGCAACAAATAACCACATAGATTGGTGGGTTTAAACGGCCGACTGGACAGCCTCTGGAGGCCAGGCTCCTGGCCATGGACAGGGTTTGTCACTGGGCTCTTGGGGACTAACACGTGCTTGCCTTAGAGGGTGTGTCTGGGGCGTGGCACCAGCTCGGCAGCCCCCAGCCAAGAATTTTTCACCTATTTGTTCACTCCACTGGGGAGCCCAGCACACGAGCCGTAAGCCTTAACACAGGTTTGCAGCTGAAACCCTGCACCTGGCTGAGCAGGGGAGCCAGCTGTTCGGCTTGCTCATCACAGTGCCTGTAGAAAGAAGCCGCCCCGGTAACGAGAAGGGCGGTGCCCGGACACGGTCTTTGGACAGCTTGTTGATGTTCACGTGCACCGTGGACAGGGACGCGGAGGGCGCGTGTCTCCAGGCTGGGAGGACCTGAGGACCCAATTGTCTCGTGTGCTCTCATGGCCTCAGAGTGGGGCGTGGCTGACCACCCTTCTCCATGTGCTAGGTTGGGGCAGAGGGGGCAGGTAAAGGGAGAGGGGACCCCTGTCCCCATCCCTGAGTGTCTGCTGGGAGAGCCCCAACTCAGCTCAGACTCTGCTGCTAAGACGACCAAGTAATGCTGGTTTGAGCTGGTGGCGACAGCTTTCTTCCTCGGTTCCGTGCCGGCTGTGGCTGCGCTTGCTCCTCCGTGTTGTCCAGAGCCTAGTGCCTGGCCTCCAGCACGGTGGGCGGGGCTGGTGGAGGGGAAGTAGTGACGGCTGTCATGGGTGGCGGCTGGGCCTGGGGAAGAAGCTGGTCTGAAGACTTCTGCAGTGACTTCGCTTGTGTCTCTTTCCACTCCGGGTGCTTTGAAGATGCATCCTTAGTGTTACTAGTGTGATGTTAGGGTTTGAGGCCTGTTAACCGGTGCCAACCTGGGTTTTATGTGGCGGCAGAGCCTCCGGCAGGGCCTTTGGATAGACGGCCTTTCTGTGGCAGAGGGTAACCTGGCTGCCTTGGTTCTCGTTCACTAGGGTCGTCTCGGAAGAGAAGTCCCTCATGTTCATCAGGCCCAAGAAGTACATCGTCTCCTCGGGCTCTGAGCCCCCCGAGCTGGGCTGCATGGACATCCGCGCGCTGGCCGACAGCGTGTGCCGCTACGACCTCAACGACATGGACGCCGCGTGGCTGGAGCTGACCAACGAGGAGTTCAAGGAGATGGGTGAGGGCCTTGGGTGCTGCGGCTGCGCAGCTCGCAATGCGGGGAGGACTGTGGGCACACAGGCGAGCTGTAGATGCTCCCAGTGACGCCGGCTCCATCGTGGCTTGTCTGGCTCAGGACCACGGGCTGTTTTGTGGACAACCGTCCGGCTGTGGCGTGCACGGTCTTATTTACCTGAGGAATGAAGTGACTGTCCCGGGACCTCAGAAGGGTCCAGGCTGTTGTCTTCTTAGCCCGGTTTATATCACTTGTTCTTCAGCCCAGCCTGCTGTTGCTCGGCACAAAGTCCACTGCAGCCAGGCTCACCTCCTCAGACATGTTGCTGCTTTCCCAGCTCAGCAACTCCCTCTCACCAAGTCCTGCTCCAAAGCAGAGTGCCTTCCTGTCCTTGTGGGGCTCTGTCCTCCTTCGGAGCCCTGCCCAGCCAATGCTCCACCTGTTCCCACCCCTGTTCTGTGAGCTACTCCTGTGTAGAGGTCGGAGCTTCTGCGCCTTGCTCACTGGGTCTCCCTGGGCCGAGACCGGGGGCACCTACATGGCATCTCTGCACACTTTGGGTGCTGAAGGTCACCTGAAGTATGGTGAGCGAGACGGTGAGGTCTCGTCTGGGCTCAGTGTGAGAGACCGGTCTGATTAGTGTTTGTGCCGTGGGCCCCGTCTGGGCAGCGAGGGAGGGCACCAGTGCCCGTCCCCAGTCTGGCACAGAGCAAGTCTCTACGAGTGTTCGTGGTCGATTTCAGATCCCTGAAGGACAGAGACCATGGTTTTGTTTCGTGTTGCTCCCTGAGCTCAGCACAGGGCTGGCACGTGCCCGATGCTTACGGCTGCGCTGCAGGCTGCCCCCGCCTGCCAACTGCGAGCTGGAGTGTGGACCGAGCTGGGAAGTTGGTGTTGTGATGCACAACAGGACCTTCCTCGTGGTCCTTTCTTCTGGGTGGCAGTGGCCAGAATGCCAGCAGGCCAAGGGGTTGTTTCACAGAAGCTGTTCTGAGGTCTTCGGAATGCTCTTAGCGGCGAATGCTGTGTTTCAGCTTTGTGCCCTGCAGTCCCGCTTGGTGGCAGCTTTGCAAAGACCCAGGGTGCGCTTGCCTGACGAGGTGCCCTGTGTCACGGTGGAGGGAACAGCGGAGACACAGGCGCCTTCTGGGTGATTTAGTCACGAGCCCTGGGCTGAGTCATCCGATCTAAAGGCCATGCCCAGTGTGTGCGCAGTTGTGTAGCGTAAATTGAACACATGCTTTTATTGGTGTTTTTTTTTTAATTACTTTATTGTTGTTCAGTTACAGTTTGCATTTCCCCCCCACCACTCCCCGCCTTTTATTGGTGTTTTTAAAGGTAAAAAGTAATTACAGGGCGTAGGGCTGCATTGGCAAAGCCAGTGGTGTTTTCCAGACCAGCGGGGGGCAGTGCGGCCAGTGTGCCCGGCCTCTCACGGACCGTCTTGCTTTAGGAAGGGCTTGCGACGGTAGCGGCCTTTTGGAATGTGTGTTGAGAGCCTGTCACAGTGTCAGCTCTGATGTGCTCTCCGGTTTTTTAAGAACCCAAGAAGTGTAAATTTGATGGTTCAGCTTGACGATAGTGCCCGAAGTCGCTGCTGGTTCTAATGAGATTTCTGCTGTTTCCTGCCACGTCAGTGCTCCGGGCGAACAGTTGTGCAGCCCGTGTCTTCCTCCTGCATGAGCGCGTTCGTGGTAGGAAGGCTGGGCCCGATGCACAGGTGGAAGGAGACAAGAGTCACGCCCCAACGCTGGCTGTAACTGGAGAATCGCAGGAAATGCCGCCTGTTCTTGCCGGAATCTGCCCTGCACCTGCTTCACGAGGAGCAGTCGCTCCAGACACTCCTGGTGTTCTGGCCTTTCCTGGGTCTGATGGACGGGGCCTGTCCCCTTAGTCAGTTCAGAGGGTGAGGAGGGATGAGCCGGTGCCAGCACCCAGTGCTCACAGTGGCATCTGTTTCGAGCACCGTTAAAAGCAGCAAGTGAAGAAAGTTTCCCAGAAACACCCAAACCAGAATCAGGATCATGGATTTGAAGTCACTTGCATGTTCTGCTTGCTCAGGTTGAACATGGTAACGAAACGACCTTTGAACAGCGTGTGCGGTTAACGCCCTCGACCCCTGTTGGGTGTGTCTTGTGCTTTTCTGCATCACCTGCTGTGCCCGCCCGGCTGGCTGCAGTGAAGACGCCTTCTGCCTGTTCATTCGGACGCCCTTCCTGGGAAGGGCGGGGTGGGGGCACTGGGGATGGATTACTCGTCCTGTTGCCTATTCGTCGTGTTGAGCTACTCCCACACAGAGGCCCACCGCGGTCTCGGGCGCCATTTGTGGGAGCGGGTTTATTAACCGGGCCCGGGGCCTCTCCCCAGGGATGCCTGAGCTGGACGAGCACACCATGGAGCGCGTCCTGGAGGAGTTCGAGCAGCGCTGCTACGACAACATGAGCCACGCCATCGAGACGGAGGAGGGCCTGGGCATCGAGTACGACGAAGACGTCGTGTGTGACGTCTGCCAGTCGCCAGACGGCGAGGACGGCAATGAGATGGTGTTCTGTGACAAGTGCAACATCTGCGTGCACCAGGTACGTGGGGCGCCACCGCCGGGCCTGAGCCTGTCCGCCGGCGGGGTGCCCAGAGGGGCCCATGCTCCCGCCATCCTGAGCGAGCTGGAGAAATGTGCCCGGTGGACCGCATCTTGCTGTCCCTAAGCAGCTCTCCCCGTGTTTGAAGTACTTCTTGCTGCTTGGACAACCAGCAGAATAGGTTCCTTTGTGGGACTCTCTTCCTTCACGTGTTTTCGCTCTGCCCACAGAAGTCGGGCTTCCTTATTCACAAGAGTGCGTGAGTCCCTCTGGCCCACTCCAGCCCCTGCGTTGAGGTATTAAGAACCATAAGAAAACCTTGACAAGGTGGTGAGTCGGTGGCATTGTTCTCCCCGGGATTCCCATAGCAAAGGGCCACGAACCTAGGCAGGGCATAAAGTAACTGCAGCTCGCCCTGCAGTTCTGAGACTGGACATCTGAAGCCAGGCCGGCTGCCCGAGCAACCTTCCTCGGCTCTCCCCGCTTCTGGCGGTTTGCTGACGATTGTCGCCGTTCCTGGACTTGAGCTGCACATTCCTGTGTCACGGGGTGTCCTCCCCATGGGTGCCTTCACAGCTGGCATCTTCTTACGAGGACACGGGTCCTATTGGGTTAGGGGCCTGGTTCACTGCAATGGGACTGCGTCTTAGCTGGCGGCCTCTGCAGCCCGTACGTCACCTGCCGAGGTTTGGGTTAGGGTGTTCCCAGAGCCTTTTGGGATACCCTTAACCCATAACATGGGCTGAGGTGTTGGTGCGTAGACTGAGCTGTTGGGAAGAGGAAGGAGCTCTCTTTCTCTGGACGCTGCCTTCCTGTCCTCCCTGGTTGAAGCCACCTTCCATGACAGGGTGAATCCTTAGCTTTCAGCGAGGAAGGGCGCTGGGTAATTTAAGAAGCTTGGGACAGTCTCAGTCCTTGTGGCCTCTTCCATTTATTTATTTCTAATGCAGCGATAAAGGAAGCCGGACCGCTGTGGGGACGCACCTTCCTGTGCTCTCAGGATTTAAAAGGCTTCTCTGAGGCACTTTCTTTGAATTCACCTGTTGATGCCAAGACCTAAAAAACTAACTTAACTTGTGTTGGGGTTACTTGGCGACCTCACCTCCTGGGGAGGAGTCGGGTTTGCTCTGGCGAGTTCTCAGGTTACCGTTTTGTTTACGACAACTTGTCTGCCTCTGCCTCGGCCTCTGCTGCCTGCAGACCTGACCACCCGGAATGTCCTGCTTATTACTCTGGCAGGCAGGCGGGGGATGCACACCTCTCCCTTCAGTCACACCAGAGGCCGTCTCAGCTCTGGGTCTTCAGAGTGTGCAGGGAGTTTCTTAGGCACAGTCAGGGGTCCTTGCAGTGGTTGTGTCCTGTTGGGATAGTGAGCAGTGGGACGGCCTTTGCTGCTGGTGCTGTTGACTTGGGTGACATTGAGGTTTCACTGGGTTGCTATTTCACTTTTTGCCCCCCCCCCCCAAGAAAAATTGTGTTTGGGGAAAAAGGGTTCTGTTTGGAAACTTCTTAAACCCCCCATTTCTTCTTCGAGGAGTTAACTGATGTCAGCGGTCCCCACTGTGGGTTGGTGGCAGTCAGACCTGGGACTTGGGGTCTCTGGGCCACACCCCGCTGCCTGGTCTCGTTCCTTCTGCCACAGCCACCGTGTCTCTTTCCTTAACCTTCCCTCATGGCTCATTTTCCTTTTGAGATGTTCTTCATGGCTTGACTTTAAGGCATATTTTATTTAATCTTTTAATTTTGTTTAGACTTGTTGCTATTCCAGTCAAAAAAATTACCTCTTCAAACGTCTTTCTCTAGAATGCCTGATAGAAACCTTTTAGTGCCACTTGGCTCTATTAGGCATTTTTCCCCCCAGTGAGCCTGTGTTGACAGCGGCTCATTCACGGCTCCCACATCCCGCCCTGAGCCCCGGGCTCGGTGCGACCTTGCTGCGCTCTGCTCGCGTCCTGTGGTTTCCTCCTCGCGTCCTGGACCCGGAGTGCGCAGGGCTGTTTTCCTGTCTGGAGGGCTGGAGCTGCGCTGCTGTGTCTCCCGACGCCCTGGCTTGCAGTTCATTTGAGGATAAAGTTCTGCAGTTGGTGTTTTCAGGAGGCTCTGACTGTGCCCCTGGTACCGTCTGCTTTTGCTTTTTGGCTGATGTAACATCTGCCTTTTCTTTCCTTGAACCACCTTAGTGACTTCTGTTGCAAAAGCCTTGATTTCTGCAGTTTTGCTGTCCTGTGTGGTGTTGCCGTCTTGTGCAAAGCAGGCTTTCAGTATCAGCTAAAAAGACCAGCTTCTCTTTGTCCAGAAAGTCTCATTTTTCTGTGCCGGTCGGGACCCCCTTAGGAGTGTTAGCTTGGCCTGGGGAGTGAGGATGCTCCTTCGCTCAGGTCCTTCCCGTTGCCCTCGGGTTTATTAGCTGCGGGAGACTCGCAGTCACTTTGTGTTTTCCTCACTTTGAGTCCCGCCCCTGTGAGCAGGCAGGGAGAGGCGGCTCTGAGGATTCACTGGTTGGTATTCCAGGGCTCGGGGAGGACGGGCGTCTGCAGGACAGCAACTCCGCTGCAGACCTTCCTGTCCCCAGGGTGTCTTCAGAACCGCATGGGGCTCGCTGTGAGCAGACCCACGGGTGTCAGACACCTTCACTGCACCGAGGCCCTGCTTTGTCCTGAAGGGCGGGGGTCCCTGTGAGGTGGGCATGGCAGTGCCTGTTTTGCTGCTTGTTCTGTTAAAACCCTTCCAGGTGGTGTAAAATTAATAGCTGTAATGAGAAAAATGAACCTTTCTCTCTTTCCCTCTGCTCCTTGGGGGCGTGCTGGGGCCCTGCAGGCCTGTTATGGAATCCTCAAGGTCCCCGAGGGCAGTTGGCTGTGCAGGACATGTGCCCTGGGCGTGCAGCCAAAGTGTTTGCTGTGTCCCAAGAAAGGCGGAGCCATGAAGCCCACCCGCAGTGGGACAAAGTGGGTCCACGTCAGCTGTGCTCTCTGGATCCCTGAGGTAGGTGTGCATGGGCTTAAGGGGCTCAGCCCAGGGGTCCTGGCTTTGGCTGGGTTGGGGGAGGGGCTTCATCAACAGGCCAGGTGGTAGCTGACAAGGACAAAGACACCTGTTAGTGATTCCCGCTGCCCACTTACCCTGAATGTCCAGCACACCATCATCTAGTCATGGGTGCACATTTGGGGAGGTGTGCACTGGAAGCGGCAGTAAGTTGGACGGTGTGCAGACTCCGATGCGGATGTCCCTCACAGGCAACCCTCCGGTGGGCCCGCACTCCCAGGAGCAGGCCTGCAGCCTCACAGCCTTGTCCCTCCCCAGGACGGACAGTGCCTGCGAGCCGTGCGCATGGCACCACCATGCTTAAGGAGCCGCTGCTTTAGGTCCCGCTTTGGTGACTCTTATTAAAATTCTCTCTTAGCCACAACCTTTTTAATTTCAGGTCTGGTGTGATTTGTTTCAAGTCCCGGACCTTGACTAATTTAATTTGCATGGCTCACTGTGAGAAGATCATTTGTGATTCAAATTTTAGAGTTTTTTTTTTAGTGTGTGATTTTTGGTACATTTTCCTCCTGACGAGAATGATCTGGGGACGATTTGGGTTGTGGCTTTTTGGCTTTATGCTGTGGGTCTTGGTGGCACTGGGTCTCATGGTTTGCTGTTAACAGGGACCCAGTTCAGCGGTCCAGCCCACGTGCCGGGAGACCTTACTTTGTCCCGGTAGTTTTCCACTCTGTACTCATCTTTTGAACTCAAAGAGGGTGGTTTTCCTCAGTGAGAGAGACATGGAAGTCACCGTCTGTTGACCGACTCCATCTCCAGTCCTGATTTGCCACTGTGGGCCAGAGGTGAAGCGGACGGCCTGGGGAGATGCTCAGATGGGAAGGGAGTGCTCGCTCATCCGAGCCCATCACTCCCTGGGCACGTGGTGGGGACGGGCCTGGGGCTGGGCTCCGGGCTCTCCTGCTGCTGCCCCAGCCTCCCCCGGAGCCGTCTTGATGTTGAAAGTAGGGGTTTGCCTGTGTGGGAGGTCGAGCGCCCTTGCACGACCAGGGGGAAGGTGCGGGCAGGCGATGGTTTTGACATCTCTGCTCCCACGTTCAGCCTACGTCTGTTTGCCAGCCTCGGCCATGCCCTCTTGCTCTTTCTTGGGCCCCCAGGTGAGCATTGGCAGCCCCGAGAAGATGGAGCCCATCACAAAGGTGTCTCACATCCCCAGCAGTCGGTGGGCCCTGGTGTGCAGCCTCTGCAATGAGAAGTGCGGGGCCTCCATTCAGGTATGGCCTGGCCCCAGGGTTTCATCTCCTTCCCTGTGTCAGAGGGAGCAGGGTGGGGCTCTGGGACCTCTGGGGATCTGGAGATGGGACTAGAATCCAGGAAGCAGGACAAGGGGCTCACAGCTCTTCGGAGGTGACTAGGAGTGGCTCCAGCTTGGTCTGAGCCCGTGTCATGGGTGGATTGTGTCCTGTGCAAGTAGAACCCCCGCTTAGCCACCGCTGAGGGGCTCAGACGTCGCCTGAGCTGCAAGGACCAGCCCATTTCGTCTGCTTGCTCCCCGTCTGCTCCCAGCTCAGCCGATGCCTCCAGGGAAGAACCAGTCTTGACTCTGGAGGGTTGGCCACCCTCTTACCTGTTTACTTGCCAAATAGCAGACCTGCCTCTGGCTGCCCAACACTGCTGGTTTCCCAGGTGTGCACATAGCTGTCATGCCTTAGGTGCAGCCATGTGATGTCAACCATGCTGATGTTTTTGCATCTGGTTAACCAAGCTCCTTGGGGCACCAGCCGGCTGCAGCGACCCCGTGAGGTGCTGCACTGAACCTGGTCTGGACAGCTGGTTCTCTGTAGCACCTCGTGTGTGTGCAACCATACCCTGTTGCTTGTGTGTGGGTGTTCGCCTCCTTTTCCTCTGTCCGCACACAGACGAGTGCACACAATCCTCAGACAGATGGAAGGAAAGGGAGAGTACAGGTGGCATGCTGTCCTTTTTCACATTCTCTAAAACTCTACTTGGGACAGTACTTTCTAGTCCTCCCATTGTTGGCATCTCTAGATAGTCAGGACTTCAGAGGCCTGAAATGAGTTTCCTCCAAGGTCTGCAAATGCTGCCTGTGGCTGACCTGGGCCCTGAAGGTCAGGTAGCAGCTCAGGGCCACAGCCGCTTCTGTCCGCCCCCCCCCCCCCCCCCCCCCCCCCCCC
>VMDR010000898.1:0-68690 GCA_007922815.1 Macrotus californicus | reverse complement strand
AGCAAATATTCAGAGGGTGAGACATGAGACAGCTGGTGGGATTTGGTGTGGACCTTGAAAATAGTGTGGATTTTTGTATGCGAGTAGAACCTGCTTAAAACTAAACCACAACAGAAAGCCCTGAGAGTTGCATTTGGAGAACATGGAGGAGAAAATTTTTAAAAGCCTCAAAATAAAAAAGGCACTGGATGCGTGCACTTGTGTGCCCATTCTAGCACTCACAGAAACAAGCAGAGGGAGGCCCGGGACAGGGAGATCAGCTCCTTCCCAGTTACCTGTCCCTCCCGGGAGGCTGGAGTCATGCCCTCCCCACAACATGCCCCTGGTCCTCACCTGATGATGCTCATCAGAGATGGGCGAGCAGGGTCCTTGTTCCTCTTGTGAAGAGAGATGAAAAGGTGACATTTTTTATGGCCATTGACCTCGTTTTCCCTGAACATTAATCTGAAGGAGAAGAGGCCAGGGAAGGCTGATTTTTCATATCTGCGCAGAATGGACTGATTTTTATTAAAGAATTCCTCTCTGAAATGTCTGCAGCTGTGTCGGCCCGGGTTTACGTTTCTGTAACATCTGTTTGCTGAGTCAGCCTGAATCGGAAAACCCGAAGGAAGGCCGTTGGGCATCTTTACAAAGCCTTGTGTAAACATCCCGCTGCGGCTCATTTCTCCTGGAGGCCGGAGCGCCTGGGTCAAGTGCAGTTTAAGCCAGAGGCAGACGGCACAGTGTCTCAGGCATCCGCTCCCATCTCGACTGCCTGATCGGCTGGGTGGGTGCTCAGGGTGGGGCAGCCCGTGTCCTGGCAGCGGCCAGGGGGGCATGTGTGTTTTGCCACTGAAGCCAATTTCACACGTTCTTGGAGTTGAGGTCGTTCATAGGTAAAGTCACAGGTTTCTCTCAGTTCGTGTGCTGCGGGCGTGGGTGATGAGGGAATGGCGACAGGAGCTGGGTTTCCTGTGCTTGTGGGTAGAGACTTGATAATGATGGAAGCGGTCCTGACGGGCAGAGTTGCCTCCCGCTGAAACACTGAGGCTGCAGGGAGAGCCCCAGCTCTAGCCCCTGCCACTCGGGGTTGTGGGCTCAGGCTCTGCTGAGTGAGTTCCAATTAAGCTTTTCAGCTCCCTGGAGGGCTGGGCTCTGAGTCCCTGCAGCCTGGCCAGCCGGACCATGCGGCCTCCCCCAGCACAGAGCTGCTTTGAAGGGACTGGCTTCCGCCCCACCTGGAACCTCTTCCAGGCCTTGGCCCAGTGGCATCGGATGGGAGAAGTTAATCACTTGCCCTCTGCCAGGCTGCTGGCCGGCCGTCTGGGTTCCAGGCACGAAATCAGCCTGACGAGGCCGCCAGTGGGAGGTGGCCCCTCAGGAAGGAGGGAGGCACAGCTGATGATGTGCGACCTCCGGGCCGAGGGATCAGGTCCTTCCTGCTCTCTGCCACTGCCCTGGAAGCGTTTGGCAAGGCTCCCCAAGGGTGCATGGGCCTGTCCTGTTGTCCTTCCTGGGCTGGGTTCTCCTTGTCGCCCGTTCTTTGTGCTCTTCAGGAGTTTCCATTCACCCTCCTGGCCTTGAGCAGCAGCCGCTGCCCCGCCTGTGCTGGGGGGACTGGACACAGGGTGCAGGGTCCCATGAAAACTCCGCCCAGTGCCCCCTCCCCGGGAGCCGCTGGTCAGCCCCGTCTTTTCTGAGAACGAGACGCGCTCACGGGTACAGAAAGGCGCACTCTGTGCACGTGGGAGCCAGACCGCCGCTGGCCTCACGTGCAGCCAAGCCTTCCCTTACTCAACGTGGGGCCGGTCAGCCTGCCGGGGCTCATCCCGGGAGCCTTGCCGTGGCGCAGGCTGGCGGTGCGGCTCTGCATGCGTGTGTATGGGGTGCGTGGCGCCGAGGGGCTCAGCCACTGTCCCGCGTGACTGTCTTTCCTCTTGTTCCCCCCTGTCCTCACCAGTGCTCTGTGAAGAACTGCCGCACGGCCTTCCACGTGACCTGTGCTTTTGACCGGGGCCTGGAGATGAAGACCATCTTGGCTGAGAACGATGAAGTCAAGTTCAAGTCCTACTGCCCGAAGCACAGCTCCCACAGGAAAGCCGAGGGGAGCCTTGGGGAGGGGGCCACTCAGGAGAATGGGGGCCCTGAGTGCCCCCCTCGGAATGCACTGGAGCCCTTCTCCAGCCTCGAGCAGAATCAGGAGGAGGCGCACCGGGTGAGTGTGCGGAAGCAGAAGCTGCAGCAGCTGGAAGACGAGTTCTACACCTTCGTCAACCTGCTGGACGTCGCCAGGGCCCTGCGGCTGCCCGAGGAGGTGGTGGACTTCCTGTACCAGTACTGGAAGTTGAAGAGGAAGGTCAACTTCAACAAGCCCCTGATCACTCCAAAGAAAGACGAAGAGGACAATCTGGCGAAGCGGGAGCAGGATGTCTTGTTTAGGAGGCTGCAGCTGTTCACTCACCTGCGGCAGGACCTGGAGAGGGTAATGATCGACACTGACACCTTGTAGTGACCTAGCGAAGAGGATTGCAGAGGCCACCGTGTGCCCCGACTGGGCGCGGTGGCTGCATGTTTGCCGTCAGCCCTGTACATACTGCAGCGTGAGGTTGTGTCGGTTCAGTATCTATGGGCTGGGCGACTTGTACAGACGCACAAGACCGCCGCGGGGTGGGGCGCTTCTCTGTGACTTATTTTTAAATACTTCCCCATTCATCCGTACTGTTCTTCTGCAAGACCCAGTGGGGGTATGTCTCCCCCTCCATTCTAGAGCTAGAGGGAACTAAGCCCCAGGAACACAGGCCCAGAATTGCTGACACCCGGAGTTAGAAAGCAAGAACGGATGTGGCGGAGGGTGGGGCTGGCAGAGGTGGGGAGAGGACTCGTTCAGCCTGGGGAACTCTCACAGGTGCTGGTAGTGAGTGCCCGGCTGCCTCTGTGCCCCTTCGTCTCGAGGTGGCTGCACAGGGGCGTCCCCGGGGCTGTCATGGAGCAGGGCAGGCTGTGGGTGCTGGGGTGCGGGACTGGTCTGTCCACAGGTTCTGGCAGACAGTTACTAAGCCATTCTGAGGCTGTGTATCTATACCATGTGTGTGCACGTGCGTGTGTCTGTCCACGCGTCTATGGTGTGGCCATGTGTGGGTGTGGGGGTCCTAGTCCTGCTCAGCACACCACTTGTCACATGGTGGCATTGCTGGAGGTGGTGGCAGAGGGCTGCCTGGAGGCGCTGCCAGCCCTCCAGCAGCGGCTGCTTTGTGCCTCCCCCACTCTGCTACCCTCAAAGAGTCCCAGGCCTGACCTCTCTTCCTGCCGCAGGAAGAGTCAGGAGTGGGCCGACTGCCCCCCAGGGCCTCTTCTCCCTGGGATTGGGGGTGGGTCTTCGAGCACCTTCTGGGGCAGCACCTCAACTGATTAAATTCATTAGTGCACAGAAACTGGACCCGGCTTCTGGCCTCATGCAGCGTGCGCTGAAAGGCAGCACCCACATGGCCCCAAAGACTTAACACATCTCCCCCAAGCACACCTGACTTAGTGGGGAGCGATTCACCTGCCCAGCAGAGACTGACTCAGAGATGGTTTGAAATGAGAGTATAGGCAAAGACTAGGGGTAAATTAGAGAGGTATTGAACCAAAAGATCCAGATCTCACAAAGAGGCGTGCCTGCTCCTTGTGACACCCCTTCCCCAGGTTAGGCTTTGGGCGAGGCAGGTCAGGCAGGCGTCAGAGGAGGGCTGTGAGGCTCTCCTGCTCCCACACCCCCCCTGGTGGTGAGTGTGAAGAAAACCTCGCCTCCCCCAACCACATGGTATGTGTGGCATTTTTGTTCAGAGTTGAGAAAGGGATTCAGAAGGATAAACTGGAGCCCTGGCGAGAAGCCGTGTGACAACCGCTGTACTCGGGTGCATGCGCCGCGGAGTCAGACAGTCCTCAGGAGGGAGGACGAGAAGGCTCATGTCTGGACTGTTCGCCTCAACCACCACAAAATAAAAGTGTAGAAAACGCTTGTGGTGTACTAACTCTGTTCTGTACTTCAGTTACTCAGATTAACACGCACGTATAATCAAATTCTAAACACTTCTTTGGAGTCATCACTGTCGCTTTTTAAGTAGAATGATGCCAATTATGTAATGAGAAACAGGGAATAAATCAGGATTTGTGTGTGTGTGTGTGTGGTATTACTTACATTTACTTCAGTAAAGAGCCTAAGAAGATTGTAGGGTATTTAGTGGCAGTTTAAAATGGGCTTATTATAATGAAAAATATGTTTTCCAAAGTTTGCCATGAGGCCTGTAACGGTGGCAGCTTTAAAAGGTTCAGTCTCTGCCGTGCCCCAGAGAGTGGTGTGGTTCTTTGTAATTACAGAGGGCATCAGGCCAGAGGCTCACGGAGGCAGGGCTGACAGAACAAATCATGAGTTAATGCTTTGTCTTTCAGTTCAGTCAGAGTCCTGCCCAGTTCACACAGCAGCACTTCATGGCAGGCGCACAGAATCAGTCACTGCCTGGGACAGTGGTCGCGGCTGGTGGTCAGTCCTGTCAGCAGGAGCTGCCTTACTAATGCAGGCAGCTGGTGAGCAGTGATGGTGATGCTCTTCCCTGCAAATACACACCTGGGTGCCCTGCACACCTGGGGCCGTTGCTGGCTCAGAACGTTAGGTGACAGGAATGGATTTCGGGAGGGCCCGGGACCACACCACACCTGTAAGAAGACACACGCTGGTGTGTGGCGGGTGGTTGTGTCGAGTTTCCCAGGCCCTGACTCCTGGTAGGGTTTCTCCCCCAGGGGTCTTGTCTCTCAGAGACACCGTGAACAGTGCAGCCTCTGAGCACCCGCTCACAGGGACTCACAGGGACACACTGCTTCCACACATCAGGCTAGGCACCCGGGGGGGTGGGGGCTCCATCCTGCCCGGTGGAACGGTCACCTTTGAAAATCTGGTGCAGCTCCACTTGTCCCTGAGCAAAAGACACCTTAAGCTGTAGTATTGCAAGCAGTGCTTAGGATCCAAGAAAACCCCTGAACCCATTTTCAGATTCCTGAGGGCCATGATTCTTGAGTGGGGTTCCCAGCCAGCAGCAACATTACCTGGAAACCTGGTAGAAATGCAGATTTGGGGACCTCACCTCTGAGTGTAGAAGCTCTGGGGCTGGGGGCCAGTGCTTCTGATGAAAGCCTGGCTGGGTTGGACATGGTCTGAGAATGTACCATTTTTTTAAAAAAATCACCCAAGGACATGATTATTGATTTTGTTTTTAGAAACATCAATGTGAGAGAAACATCGCAGTAGCCTCCTATATCTGTTCCTGGTTGGGATTGAACCCACAACCCGTATGGTGTACGGGTGATGCTCCAACTCACTGAGCCACCTGGCCAGGGCATGAGCTGGTTTTGGGGGGCACCTCCTCACTGCCCGCAGGGAGAGGAAGCGGAGGGGACTTTGGTGGGAGGCGTGCAGGAGGGGCCAGGCAGCTCCTGCTTTCCGGATGGAGCCTCAGTTGCAGGCTGCACACGCAGGCTGCCGGCACGCTGTCCTGTGAGGAGTGCAGGTGGTGCGCAGGGAGCTGTGGCTTAGGGTGTGCTCTCTCCTAAACGTGGTCAGCCAGGCTTGGGCCATTCAGGGGCTGGTTTGTTCCAACTGAACGCGAGCCCTGGTCTTGGCTTTTTGGGTTCTAGTTGGAGGTTCATATTAAAAATCATGGGGAATAAAAGGGGGGTTTCCCAATGAGCAGCCAGGGTGGAAGCTTTCCCTGGGGTGAATGGTCAAAGCCACCAAAATTAAATTTGAAAAGTGAATGGAGCTTGGGTCTCCGGTTTCCCTATTCTCTGTTTCTGTGGGTGATTTTGAGTAAGAGATGTAAGTATCTCTGTTGTACATCCAACTTGAACAGGAGGCAGCCCATCTACTCGCAGGGGTCAGGGTTTGTTCCCATTTCCTATTTTCAGAGGTCTGATTCCTCATATTAACGTAAACGTTCTACTCGTTTTCCACATTTGGAATCTGTGATGTCTCTCCCCTGGGTGCAACAGCACTCACCGAAGAGAATAGCCCCTTAGCACCCTGTCCCTAGCTGGTCAGGATTTTTATAGAGGACACCTACTTCCTGGCCCAGGGGTCTCAAGCTCTGATATGAAGCACAGGCGTTGAGGGGGGAATGTTTCCTTAGAGACAGGGAGTGATTTACTTGTCAGCTCTTTTAAGATACACAAAGAATTTTTTCAATCAAGAGAAGTGTCAGTAAGATGCTAAATAGTGAATGAGGCGTTCCTGCTTCCTCACTCACAGCCGACTGTGGGAGCAGGTGAGGAGCTAGTGCCTCGTATCCTCTTGCAAACAAGGCTGCCTGGACAGCTGGACTCATTTTGGCTTAGGTGGGCCGGAGACCCGAGTTGCAGGCCTGTGTGTGCAGCTTGTCATCATCCTTGCTGCAAAAGAAAGGGTCAGTGACCTTCAGACCTCTTCTTTAAAAAAAATGTATTGATCTTTAGAGAGAGGAAGGGAGAAAGACATCAGTTTGTTGTTCTGCTTACTGATGCATTGATTGATTGATTCTTGTATGTGCCCTCACTGGGGATTGAACCTGCATCCTTGGCATATGGGGATGATGCTCTGACCAACTGAGCTACCCAGCCAGGGTCTGTTGGACCTCCTGTATTTGAAGAAAGGCAGCAAGGGAAGGGATTGCCAAGCGTAAGGAAAACGTGCATTTTAGGAGAGTAGTCGTGCTTGATGTGGGAGCTGGGCTGATTTGGGTTTTGCCCGCATCTTCCTGCCAGAAGGTTGAATTGTGCACCTGCTGTGTAGCTGTTGTGACGCGTGTGTTCTCAGGCCCATGGACTCTAACCAGGTTCACCAGTAGGTTTAGGACCAAGGGGTCGAAGGGGCTTCATTGATGAATACTTTGAGTACACTTTGCGTCTGAACTGACTCATCCCAGGTGGCTTTAAAGACAGGGAGAGAATTAATGCTGATTAGTCAGTGCCTGAGCCTCTGCCTATGAGGCTGTGGGTCGCCCGTCGGATGCAAAGCGGAGCTGTTAGCACTTGGGTCTCTTCAGTTCCTCCAACGTGAGTCAGTCAAGGGCAGCGTCTGCTTCTCAACCGGTGACTAAGCTGGACCTGACATTGATCCAGCGAGTCCACAGCAGAGCGAGGGTGTTTTCTGGACGTCCCATTCTGTTTGAGTGCCAGTGGCCTGTTAGCTCCAGGTCCAGCTGATCAGGACATTTACTTGGATTCTTGGTGACCACTTGGTCTTATACAGGGACAATGCTTTTTTGGGGGGGGCTCCTCTTCTGATCGCACTTGACCCTGTGTTCATGTAGCTCCATCTTTAGAAGACACTTGATAAAGAGGTGGCTTTGAACCTCTCTAAAGCCTTTGACCCCACAGCTCCTGGGAAGGCAACCCTGAGGGGTGATAATCCGAGTCCTCTGGAGAGACGTAGTAGGTCCAGAGTCAGCACAAGTCTTCTCTTTGCTGGAATGAGCCCAGGTTGGGGTGTGGTGGAGGTGGGCCTTTGTGGGGTTCTGGAGGTGTGCCTCCACAATCTGACTCGGCTGTGTCGCTGCCCAGGGAGGGAGGGGTACGTGCCGAATCCTCGTTAGCAGCCCCAAGGAGATTAGCGATTGGAGAATAAGTGTAAAGTACATTTTGATTTTACATGTCACGCAAGGCTTTGGTAGAACAGTTCTATCTCAGGTAAAGGGAAAAAAGCACCAAAGTACTGTTGACAATGTATTGCTTACTTAGAATCTTTATTCTCTACATTCTAGGTTCGGAACCTCACTTACATGGTGACCCGCAGGGAAAAGATTAAGCGATCTGTGTGCAAAGTCCAGGAACAGATATTCAATCTTTACACTAAGCTCTTGGAGCAAGAAAGAGTTTCAGGTATGCATTCAGCCCTCGTAGGTCAATCAGTAGGGCAGGGGTTCGGAAGCTAACGCTCTGCTGAGGACAGAGAATAGTTTAATTCTCCTTCATCTATCCTGCAGAAGAACCTGAGCAGCACAGGCTTTCATCTTGAAAGAAAATCTTTAAGCGTTGGAGGCATTGCGATATAGGGGCCGGGCTCGGGATTTGGCCTCAGCTATGGGTCGAATCCTTTGTCCTCTGCTTCCAGGCCCAAGCAAAGCAAGTCTCCAGTTCTCCAAGTCGCCCCATTCCCTCACATGTAACTTGAGTACCGCAGCTGAGGCCTGGGAACTGCTGTGAGGCTCAAAGGAAAGAGTAACTTCTGTTTTGCAAAGCACTTGATAAATGTGAGGTATCATGGGGATACCTGAAAGGATTTGTGGATTATCCAGCCTTGCATCTACCTGTAACATACGGAGAGATGATCTTAAGACTCTGCTCGAGGCAGACGTGTAGATAACATTCTCAGTGGACTTTTTTTGGTGTAGGTAGAATTTTGCATCTTTTGGAGATTCAGCACCAAGTATTTATGTATTTAGTGCCTTCTATTTTACATTGCTCTGGGCTAAGCAAAGAGAAAAAGAAAACACTGCAATCACTTGGAAATCAAATACAAAGCTGGGCAGTTGTCTAACCTCCCTGGGGCTCTGTTGATCTGGGAAGGACGTTTGGTCCAGAATCAGAGTTGCCTTTCATCACTGGCGTGGGGATCCCCAACACCGGGAAGCAGGGGGGATGTGGGTTTAAGAGAGAGAGCTGTGGCGTGTGGTCAGGCAGAATCACAGACTTGTGGAACAGGTAGGTCTCAGGTGAGCTCGTCTCCATGCCTGGCTGCCCTTTAAAGTCACACCGGCCGCCCCACTTCTCTGCTTCTGGGGCCTTTTGTGGCTGTAGATGATTATGACCCATGGAAACAGCAAAGGAGCTGTTACACCTTATGGTGTGGAAATCCAAATTCTGGTTTTCCTAAAGCTAACCAGGTACATGTGTCTAGAGGGCCAGCAGGTCCTCCGATCACGTCATTGTGTTTGACATCATTTCAGTATAACCTTGAGGAGAAGCTGCTGGGACGTAGCTCTAGTCTCTGTCAGTTAGCCTGTGGTATATTGGTTTCCCTGGATGTTGTTTCGCTTGGAAGTCGCGGACCCTGTGGACGTGAAGTGAGGGCTCACTAAGTCGGTCAGTGGGACAGAGAGAAGAAGGCCCAGGGAGCATGAAGTGACGTTCTTGAAGTAATACCTAGTCTGAATGGCATTAACTTACTAATAATATTATTTTAGATAATTATTCCCTAGAGGAAAGAATTTCTGGATGTAGCAAGCTTGTATCATTAGCTAGAATTTAGTAGTAAAACTTGTAAAATACATTTTTCCAAGTAGGTGACTTAAGTAAAAGCAGCTCGATTCAGATTCTTCAAAGTGAACTTCTGTCTCTTCATCGATTATGCGGACGAATTTGAACTCGTGCCTTTGCCTCCGTGAGCAAGGCGGCCGGGGCTGTGACGCTGGAGGCCTTCTGTGACCCTTGCTAAGTTGTCCTGTAGTGAGTGGTCACCTGTAGAAATACACTGTGAAGAGCATTCGCTCTGATTTCTCCCCAGTCGTTTCTCACAGGGGCTGCAGGCAGCTGTCTGCACTCCGGCCGAGGTTCTTCCTCGGGTCAGGGGCTGAGACTGAACCAGGTGAGGTGGATTCGTGCGGCAGCTGTCAGGTGGCCCTCCCCTCAGCAGTCCTGCTGCTGCTTCAGGAAAGGAAGACCAGTTGCCTGCCCTCCAAGATGCGGACACACGAGGTGTGATGGGCGCAGAGCAGAGTGCCTGTTCCTGTGGGAGCCACAGCCGGGTGTGCACACCCTGGGGGGCGCCTTGTACCTTTTTCCAGGTGTAGACGCTCAGTTGTGTTCTTACTCATGCACGCCCATTGCCTGCCCAGGTGATTCTAGTGAAGCGGTGCACATGTCCCTGACTTCCACGTGTCACTCGGGGCCACAGTGTATGCTATGCTCTGCTGTGTCCCTGAGGATGGGCAGGGCCACTCTGCTGGACGAGTGTCCTCTGTGGACACACTGACTGTAGGGGGTCCAAGTTAAGTCTAGACAGAAATCAGAGTCAGAAAATGCCCGTCCCCCTCAGCTTTGTTTTCCCTCAGTCGGTGAGAAAAAGAACAACCAGAGTGGAGGGAAGCCCGACCCTAGCGTGGGATTCTTGAGAAAGCAGGCACCACCGCTAAACTGGCAGATTGTGAAACACCCTGCCCTTTGGGGACAGTTCTATGTCTAGAGTCACCAGCTCTGGTCCCTTTTCATGCTTGGTCCGTGTCTGCTCGGCGGTGGGCCCTCGGCCGGGCTCCGGCCTGGGACTCGGGTGGTACCTGGTTTTCCCGGTGGCTCACCGCTCGCTGCAGACAGGAAGCATGTTAGACAGGAGTGTGAGAACACGCTTCCTTGGTGCTCTGAGGCTCCGGCAGAAACGTGGCCCTGCTGGTGAACCCCAGGTGTTAGGAATCCACCCAGCGTTTTTCAGGCCGAGGGTTACGATTTGTTAGTGGGCGTGAGGCGAATTTAGTGGTGCATCAGCGGCATTAAAAATGAGTGAGATAGAAAGTGTCAGAGTGCCTATGAATGAGGAAGGCCAACACGATTTCACGAGAAGTGAACTTTTACTGAGTGATGGGAAATTTAGTTCTCACTGTGATTTGCATAACTTAAAAAATGTTTTCTTACTATGTATTTTTAGAGGGGCGTGAAGGGGGGAGAAAGAGGGAAGGAAACATTGATCGGTTGCCTCTTGTGTGTGCCCTGACCGGGGACCAAACAGGTGATCTTTTGCTAATTGGGATGCTGCCCAGCCAGCTGAGCCGCACCAGGCAGGGCTGCATGAAAAATGTTTGAAAACCACCAATTTAACTCATCCTCATGTTGGTTGACAATTTAGTTTAATTCCACAAATGGGTTTTACCTATAACAGTAAACTTTTTATTTGACATTCACTATGTCTCGGGGTGACTTTAAACACCTTCCCTGACTCATGTCACATATTTGCATGTATTCATCCCCACCGTAGCCCTAGGAGGGCACAGATGGAAAAACCGGACAAGCTGCAGCCTGCCCTGGTCTCCTGGGAAGTGGTGCCTCTGGTGACTGACCCCAGGTGCTGCTCTGGCACCTGGCAGCTGGTGGGACCGGCTGCATGGGACCCCCTTTGAGAATCTGATCCGCTCTTTCTCAAAGGGAAATATATTCCTTGAAAAGATGCTATTTCATGAAAAATTCTGTGAACTTCGGTCATTTTAGAAAGTACAGCATTAAGTTGTATGCCGATTGAGTGCAGATTCTCCAGGCAGGTAATAGCTTTACTACAGAAGTCGGATTTCTGCACGCCCGGTGGTTGTGGGCTGTGCAGTGGGGTGGAAGTTTGCGTTAACAGGGCCATGTGGGAGTCTCGAATTGTACTCTCTCGGATTTGCTTCTGCCGTGACTTTTCGCTCTTTGTGCTCGTGTGTTCGCAGGTGTGCCTTCTTCGTCCTGCTCCGCCGCCTCGCTGGAACGCATGCTTTTGTTCAACAGCCCTTCTGTGGGCCCCGACGCCCCCCAGATAGAAGACCTGAAGTGGCACTCTGCCTTCTTCAGGAAGCAAATGGTGCATTCGCGGAAAAAGCCCCACAAGCGAGATGCGTTGCCGAGCGGCGCCGGGGCCGCGGGCAAGACCCTGCTCAGGCCGCCGGGCCTGTGCGGGCGACGGGAGGGCGCGGGGCTCCCCGGGAGCGTCCTGAGTTTGGAAAAGACCTTTGCAGAGGCACGGCTCCTGTCCGCACAGCAGAAAAACGGTGTGATGGTGCCCGAGCCCGGGCACAGGAGAGACCACCGTTTCCATTGTGACCTCAGTAAGGGAGACATCAAGGACAGACCTTTGAAACAGAGCCACAAGCCCCTCAGGTGCACAGACGCGCCCCCGCGGCATCCGGACCACGCGCGGGCCGCCGCCCCCGCAGCGGGGCAGCCGGCGCCGGGCACGAGGAAGGAGGCGGTGCCCAAGTGCAACGGCTCGCTGGTCAGAGTGAGCTGTGCGCAGACTGCAGCCAAAGTGCCTACGACACCGGCCAGCCCAGTGAAGAACTGGGGCGGATTCCGGATTCCAAAGAAGGGGGAGCGGCAGCAGCAGGGCGAGGCGCAGGTGGCTGCCGGCCACCAGCACGCGGACTACCCCTACTTGGGCCTGGGCCGGGCCCCAGCCCAGGAGAGGGCGAAAAGCAAGTTGAAATCGGACAACGAGAATGACGGGTACGCCCCGGACGTGGAAATGAGCGACTCCGAGAGTGAGGCGTCGGAGAAGAAGTGCACCCACGCCAGCAGCGCCATCGGCCGGCGGACAGACATCATCCGGAGGAGCATACTGGCCTCTTGATGAAACAGCTGGCGCGGGGCTCTGCGGCCTGGTCCTCCGCCTGCCAGATGGCTCCGACACGGGGGACACGCGGAGACCCAGCTCTCCTGAGCCACAGACACACATTTACTTGCAATTCAGATTGGCTTTTTTTCCGAGTCATTTATAAACTGTTGTGAGAAGTGTTGTGTTATTTTCAACGTGTTGAGGAAACACAAGACTAGGCTGTAACCGTAAGACACTGCTAAACTGGAAGCTGAATTAAACACTAAAATAAGAACGAATGAAGTAAGTCTTTAAAGAGGGCAAGGATTACATAAGCTTCGTGAGTTTTTATTGCTCTCTGTATTCTTCCCAAAGCACAAACTCTTGGTTACCTGAAAATACGGAATCAAATATGGTTCTTGAGAAACCCTCATGTATTGTCGAGTAGCCCGTAACACTTATTTTCTAGGACTGTGGCTGCTCTTGAAGTCCCGTTTATACTCTGGCCCACAGGCTGTTTTTGTCGCATAGGCAGCAGCTGCGAAGCTTCAGGAACTCCAGGGAATTTATGTGTAAATATACCGGATGGGGAGGAGAGAGTTTTTTTATAAAGGTCATCTCTGGAAGATCTGAAGGGACAGGGCAGAGCTGCTGCAGCTTGAATTTAGGGTGCACGTCGCTCAGCCCTACTGCCTGAAGCCTGGGGTGGTGGAGGTAGGACTGGTGGAGAGAGAAGCCATCAGGAAGTTCTGTGGGCGAGAAAGGGCGCCCAAGGCCCCATTTTTACCAGTCCTCTTGACCTTCCTCTCCCCTAACTATGGCCCTGTGGGCTGGCTTGGGATTTCCCCGGCCATTAGCAATACCTGGCCACCCGGCAAGTTCAAGTGATGAACTTCAGATTCCGGTGACTCACTTCCCAGAGCTAGCCACTGACTAGTGCATGTGTCAGGGAATCCGGATTCCCGTGTGAACGGATTCCTTAAAAACGAGGAAAAAAGGACAGAAAAAAAAAAGGACAAAAGATGTTATATTTTAAAAACAATAGAAAGACAGTAAGTTGCGATAACCTCTTACCATTGACCAAGTTTATACAGGAAAGAGATTTAAGTGTAAAAGGTTTTCTGGAGTCAGCCCTAGGCTCTAGTTCGTAACTTGGACTTTCTAGTTGCAAATGGCAATAACTCGTAAGTTATCAGCAATAATAAATTTAGCATTGAATTTGAGTACAACGTTCTGTTTTTGCACTCACTGCAGTGCTTATGTATTGAGACAGTGGGTGGTGTTAAGGTCCTGTTAATTTTCTTTGGATTTCAATGTAGTTGTGCATCGGATTTAAGGAAAGTTTAAATAGCGATGAGATTGAGAACTATGGGCACTTGAAACAAGCCCAGCTTCCCCTAAATTACCCCGTAGTTTGTTAATATCAGTATTCAGATTCCTGATTCATTTATACATGTGTTTCCATGTGGCAGGGACATTCTGATACTTTAATGAATAATGCTTTGAGTTCCGTAGTTAACTGTCAAGTCTTCCAGAGGATTGTCCACAACAAAAAAGGCTTAATGAATTCCATCTTGCTATGCAAGTTTTATCAGATGATCAAATAGTAGATCGGATGCGTCCCCGTTGTGTGTATGACATTTTCAAACCAAGTCTTAACTTTTTGAATACATGGTAGTAGCTAATTCAGGGGAGGGGAAAGGATGACCCAGGTTTTTAGATGGACTATTTTTCAGCTACGGGGCTCATTTTGAAAGACTGCTGTCCAGACAAGCTGTTGCTGCAGATATTAGAAGTTTCTTATGAATCCAAGTTGTCCCTTCACTCATAGCCTAATTTAAAAGTCAGATTTTTAGCATATGAGCAAAAGATCTTTTGCTGAGTATAGAAGAAGGTGGACTACCTTCTGGAGTTACCTTCTGGCTGCAGTGACAGCTCTGGGTGGAGTAGGTGGAGGGGTCATGTGTCAAGCCATAGAAAGAAAATCAGAATTGTAGGGAGCGTACGGCCTCTCACCATTTTTGGAGGTACCAGATTCATTTGCACTATTAGGAATGCTAGTGTTGTGCAAAAATAATGCCTTACCTGTTTTTTCCCCCACATTTAGGTTGAAAAGCTTTCAAACGTTCCAAGTTATGCTGAACCAAAAAAACAAAAACATAAAACAAAAAAATTTTTAAAAAAAATCCCACATGAGAACAAAACACACACAAATAAAAAGCCCACAACCTTTATTTCTGCTTTGAAATGCAAATGGTAGAGCTGGGGGCGGGGAGTGGTTCCCAGACAGGGAAAGGACAGCTTTGTACGTCTGTGTCCTGTCCTGCTGGGGGCGCTGTGTGAGGCCACCACGCAGCAGCCCACCCTATCTACCCACTTGCACTCTCCTAGTGGGCTACCATTTGCTCTTTTCTTTCTTTTTAAGCTTTATCTTTCCTTGTGCATCCTGACCAAGAAATATCTTTGATTATGATCAATGTTTATGTCAATGTAGCTAGTTAAACTTTTGTAAAGTTGCCTGGAATGTCATTTGTTAGGTTAAACACAAATCTCAATGAAGGGTTCTATGTGTTGTGTACAAATCTTAATTATTTTGAAATGGACAAACTGACCATTACATTTGTAACCTTGTACAGAGAATTTTTCACTATGTGCCTAGCTTGGTGTCCATTCAGCGAAAATTGAAAAAAAAGGTGCATGAAGAGTTAAAAATCAGAAATTAAACAAAGTATATGTAGAGATGACTATTTTATATGACATGGCCCAATCCTGTATTTATTTCTACCCCTTTTTTGAAAGTATTTATAAAACTAGTTGAGGACAGCTGTATTTTTTTGTTGAACTATTTAGTAGAATTTGTGCCTTTTTGTCTGTATGTGAATAAATGCTGTACATTTTGCAAGTGTCTTTTGTAAGTGTCTTCAAGTCTGCTTTTGCTAAATGTGTGAAGATTTCCACGACTTAGTCCTGAATTGGCGTGTGTCGTCATCCCGGTTTCAATCCGAATGCGAACTGCCGGGCGAGGACGAGCGGAAACGCCTTCCCTGGACCGCCGTCCACTTGGCTCTGGCGCCTCAACCCTGGAAGGTGGTGATGGTCTGATTTTCATCTTGCCCACCTGCAGTTCTTTCCAGGACACAATTTTGGATATGCAAACAACCAGTGTTGAAGCTGCTTAGACTTTAGGGTCAAAGAGAGAGCTGGGTTTAATTTGAACTATACAGGTTACTGGCCATGTGACCGTGGCCAGCACACCCAATGTTTATGTCTCAGTTGCCCCTCCTGGGAAAACGGGGCACACAGTATCTTGTATAAAGTCCGTAGTAGGCACTTGGCGATGGTGCGCTGTTTTTATAATTAGGAAGAAGATACTTTAACATTGTTGACTGATGAGCTTTCTGAGGCAAAAAAAATTTAAAAAGTTATTCCTGAATGACAGGAAGATTATAAGGCTCTTTAAAAAAGAATTGTTAAAAGAGCAGCTTTATTAAGGGCATTCATAGCTGTTATCTGCACTATGCAAAGACATGTCCAAGACCTCAGTGTTCGACGTTGGAAGAAGCGGGCTTCGGCCCCAGTTCCTAGTTCCCTGCCCGAAACTGTTCCGTCACTGCGTGCAGAAGTCAGCATCTCATGGCATGGAAGTCATCTTGTGACTTCCTTCGGGACAGCTAAACTGCTGTGGGTGCTGCTTCTCACTGAGATTAGGATGAGCAGGAGCCAGGGACAGGGCCGTGCTACTACCCTCATTTATATTGATTTTTGTAATAATTCGGCCATAGTGCTTTTATTTTTTTTTACGCGAATTGTTCATACGTTTGGCTAAAAGCTTGTTTATTTCTCCTTGTTCCTCCTTAGTGACTATTTACTTCCACGTTGCTTGCTCTGAGTAAGACCCCAGAGAGAAATAACCGTGATTCTTCCTAAGGTCTTAAAAGTTGAGTAACCACGATAGTTCCCTCAGGAAATTAAGTCCCCAGGAGCCTCAGGAAGGGCTGAGCGGTGGCAGCTCTGCAGTACGCGGAGGGGAATGCAGCACCAGGGACTCGTGTTCATGCTTTTACCCAGATCACTTAGAAAACGGTGTCTACCTCTGAAGCATTAGCCATCTGCAGCAAACTTCACAATTAACTTCAAGGTTGCAGTCTTCAGTATGATTTCTCTTTAATGCTCACCACCGCAACAGCTGATGTGTTCCAGTCTAGGGCAGAGCGGGCAGCTTTGCCTGCCGGACGATTGGAGAGGGGCTAAGAACGAATCTCTCACCTACTTCCTTGGCTTCGGCTGTTCCCTCCGCGGTGGAGTTTGCCGCCTGCACAGTCTAGCTTCTCCACTGTGGCTGCCCGGGCCTTTCCTCTGGGATGTGTGCAGGTGCTTGAGATTTTGGAGCTCATCCTTTCTTTCTTTTTTTAACATATTTTATTGATTATGCTGTTACAGTTGTCCCTTTTCCTCTATTCCCCTCCATCCTGCATACCCTGTCCTCCCACCTGCAATCCCCTCCCCGCTTAGTTCATGTCCATGGGTTGTACATGTAAGTTCTTTGGCTTCTCCATACTACTCTTAACCTCCCCCATACTATTAACCTCTTTTCTACCTACCATTTATGATACTTATTTCTGTACCTTTTCCCCCATTCCTCCCCTCCCCTTCCCCTCTGATAACCCTCCATGTGATCTCCATTTCTGTGATTCTGTTTCTGTTCTAGTTGTTTGCTTAGTTTGTTTTGTTTTTTTTAAGGTTCGGTTGTTAGTTGTTCAGATAGTTGTGAGATTGTCATTTTACTGTTCAAATTTTTGATTATCTTTTTCTTAGATAAGTCCCTTTAACATTTCATATAATAAGGTCTTAGTGATGATGAACTTTAACTTGATCTTATCTGGGAAGCACTTTATCTGCCTTTCCATTCTAAATGTTAGCTTTGCCGGACAGAGTCATCTTGGATGTAGGCCCTTGCCTTTCATGACTTTGAGTACTTCTTTACAGCCTGTTAGGTTTCTTTTGAGAAATCAGATGACAGTTTTATGGACACTCCTTTGTAGGTTACTGTCTCCTTTTCTCTTGCTGCTTTTAAGATTCCTTATCTTTAATCTTAGGTAATGTAATTATGATGTACCCTGGTGTGTGCTTCCTTGGGTCCAACTTCATTGGGATTCTCTGAGCTTCCTGGACTTCCTGGAAGTCTATTATTTCCTTTTGCCAGATTAGGGAAGTTCTCCTTCATTATTTTTTCAAATAAGTTTTCAATTTCTTGCTCTTTCTCTTCTCCTTCTGGCACCCCTATGATTTGGATGTTGGAACATTTAAAGATGTCCTGGAGGTTCTTCAACCTCTCGTCATTTTTTAAAATTCTTTTTTCTTCATTCTGTTCTGGTTGAATGTTTCTTTCTTCCTTCTGCTCCAGACCCTTGATTTGAGTCCTGGTTTCCCTCCTGTCACTGTTGGTTCCCTCTACATTTTCCTTTATTTCACTTTTCATAGCCTTCACTTTTTCCTCTATTTTGTGACCATACTCAACCAAGTCTGTGAGCATCCTGATGACCAGTGTTTTGAACTGTGCATCTGATAGGTCGGTTATCTTTTCATAGCTTAGCTATATTTTTCCTGGGGCTTTGATCTGTTCTTTCATTTGGGCCATTTTTTTTTTTGTCTTGGCGCACCTGTTACATAGTAAGGGGCGGAGCCTTAGGTGTTCACCAGGGCGGGGCAACCCACGTTGCTGCGTTGTGACGCTGTATGTGGGGGAGGGGCCGAGAGGGAACAGTGCCGCTTGCTCTGCTCTCTGCCGGTTTTCAGTCACTTCCCCCTCTTCCCACAAGCAAATTGGGCCCTTCTGGTGCTGATTCCCGGGGTGGGTGGGTTTGTGTACGTTCTAGGACCCTGTGGGTCTCCAACAGACTCTCCTGTGAGGCTGGGAGTTTCTCCTGCTGCCACCTCAACCCCTACAGGTGTTTTCAATCAGAGGTTTGAGGCTTCATTTCCCCGCTGGAGCCCTGGGTTGTGGGTCTGTCTCAATCCCCAGTTGTTCCTCCCAGTTTATTTGCACAAGAATGTGGGACCACCCGCTCCACCAGCTGCCACCTCACCCAGTCCAGGTCCTCCAGCTGCCGCCTTGCTGTGAGTCCTCTTTGCCCCTCGGACTGCTCTGAGTGAGTGTTTCTTCTTTAACTCCTTGGTTGTCGGACTTCCATACAGTTCGATTTTCTGGCAGTTCTGGTTGTTTTCCGTTTTTAAATTTGTTGTTGTCCTTTTGGTTGTGCAAGGAGGCACAGTGTGTCTCCCTGTGCCTCCATCTGTTGTTATATCCTGCCTTGGAGAATGTCACCCTGGCCTGAAACCAGGGAGTTGTGGGTGGGCCCACTCTTCGGCTCCTGCAGCTGGGTATGATCTAGGCCTGAGGGTTGCACTTCCTATCTCTTCAGTGTCTTTCACTTCTCTTAATCCCACTCCTACTGACCATGGAGCGGAAGCCTCCTCATTTCTTGCCTGGATCGCTGCAGCAGACTCTCATTTCCTTGACTGAAGTTACCCCTCCTCCCTCCCAATTAGCTGCAGACTTGCCGACACAATCTCCATAGTGATAACTTCTGCAATTAGAATCTGATTTTGTCATTGTGCATGCAGCCTTCAGGAGAACCTCCAGACTTCTGCAAATTACTACAAAGGACTTTTCAAATGGCAGGCTTTGAGCTATTTCATGTCTATGACTGTTTAATCCTCACAGTGGCTGAGGTAGGTGTTATCTAATTTGCCGATGAGGAGACTGAGGCACAAAAGTCAGCTCATTTGCTCGAGGTCAGTAGGTGGCAGAGCTGGGAGTCAATCCCCTGGGCTCCCTACTGCCTCCCCGAATAGAAAATAGTTCATATGAAGTAGTTTGTGTGTTCTTGAGTGTACTGAGGATTATGCAGGTGAACTTTAGAGTAATGAATTTCTGTAAAGCTAATAACCTTGGCTTGAAACACGTCAATGCACTGGTTGAGTGACTGTGGACCTAACCAATAGGTAACGAGTAATATGGTTGGCTTGCGGTCTGTGCCTCCCTTCTCCCAGGGAGAATGGAATCATCGACGCTTATTTGGTAGCATACACACATTCCCATTTGTGGATTAAATATATGCATAGATGAGCAAAGAAAATAGCATTGCTATCAGGAACAATTATTTCTGTATCCTGATACATTGCTTGGGAAGTTAAAGAGAAGTATTTAAAATCACAGTTTCTTGATGATGAATCTAGAATTAGGACTAATATCTAAAGACTTTAAATTGATGCTGTGCAAAACCTTCAAATCAGTATTTTTGTGATATAAGGTATAAATCTGGTTAATTTTTATAAATAAGTCAAGCAATGACTTATTTGCCAAATTAAATACCAAAGATTAAAAAAATAACATGTAGTGTCATTCCTAATTAACACTAATGTATCTTGACATTCTCACGACTACTTGGCTTACATGTGGCTGCATTTTAAGCAGTGCAATACCTTTGTAATTATGGATTAATTATGGCTCTTTTACCCACTGATGTGGCTGATGGTTCTTATTTCAGGATTATTACCAGTGATAAATACTTTCTTATTTTTTTTTAAGATTTTTATTTATTTATTTTAGAGAGGGGAAGGGAGGGAGAGAGGGAGAGAAACGTCAATGTGTGGTTGCCTCTTGCCTGCCACCCAGGCATGTGCCCTGACTGGGAATTGAACTGGTGACCCTTTGGTTCACAAGCTGGCATTCAATCCACTGAGCCACACCAGCCAGGGCAGAAACGTTTTCTTCATGAAGCTGATCTGTCTTCTCTGGTGTTGCCCCCACTCCATGCAGCAGCCTCTCAGGGCTCACTCCTTTCTCCACCACTGCAGTCCAGACTTACTGTTAGAATTGTTTGAGCTTCTTTTTCATATCAAATGCTTGTGATCATATTTTTGCTTTAACTAGTCCCAGGTCCCACATTTTGATATAGGAAATCATATAATAGTATATCAGCCACTCTATAATTGCTAAACAAAATTTAACATATGCATGATTTTTGGTACCCATTTAATAGATTTTTTTGGTGAAATTTTCACCACCCATTAAATAAATCTTGAAATCTTCAAAGGAGATGGACCACTAAATATAACTTAAAAAATATTTTATTTATGTATTTTTAGAGGTAGGGGAAGGGAGGGAGAAAGAGAAACATCAATGTGTGGTTACCTCTCACTTGGCCCCCACTGGGGAACCTGGCCCGCAACCCAGGCATGTGCCCTGACTGGGAATCGAACTGGTGACCCTGTGCTTTGCAGGCCCGCACTCAGTCCACTAAGCCATGCCAGCCAGGGCTAAATATTATAATTTTTTTGCTCAGGTCTCTATCTATTTTTCACAAAAGTTACTTAGCTCTTTAGGTTAGGGCCCATTTCTACACAACGTTTGAGAAAGAAACTACCAAATCCCACTATATATGAAGATACTTTTCTTAGGCCTGGCAAGTTTTCTATGCAATGCATGTTAATGTGATGACTAAAAGGGCTTTTGGGGTTAGATTCAGAAAAGGAAAAAAAAAGGAAAGGAAAGAAAGGGGACAGGGCTCACAGTTCAGCCTAGTTGTGTGTGATAAGGCTGATGAGTGGAAAAGTGGAAGTAGAGTGGAAGTAGAAGACACTCTCATGCAAAAGTGGAAGTTTTCGAGTCCTGTCTGGTGTCTGCATTTTCCATCGCGAGGACACGACCCCTGAACTGAGGACAGGATGGACACAGGAGTGAGCTGTGAGTCCAGGACGAGCGAGGCACTTGTATAAGAGGTTCTGTTGCTTGCAGTGAGTTAGGCCTCCTGACCGGGCAGAACTATACCCCAGGGCCCTGTGAGAACCTAGAGAGGCCGCGGCTTGACCCCCCGTCAGCATGTGGGAGAGATGTCACAGTGTGGACCCCGCACACTCTGAAGATGCCCTGTTGTGAGCAGGAGGACATGGTGCTGGACAGACCTGGGGTGAAAGCCGCAGGGCTGCTTCCCCACTCTGACCCTGGGCAAGTTGTTTAACCGGCCCCCCCCGCCCCCCCCCCCCACACCTTCCCTTCCCTCTTTGGAAATGGAATGATGCCATCTACTTAGCAGTGCTGTTGGGTGAATGAGCTAAGACACATGAAGTGCCAGCCCCATGCCTCGTGTGTGATACGTGCTCAGTGATTGGGCGTCATTAACACAGATCTGCATGTTGATTGTTGGCCTGGGAAAGAGTCTCCAACGGGCCTTTCCCTTTCGTTTATCTGTAGGAATGTGGGCGTAGCTTCTTTCGTTCTCTTTTAGTGAAAGGAGGTGCTAGTGTCTTCTTTTTAATCTTCACAGATCTAAGTGCTAGCAATCATATTATCTTCTGATGGCTTTTTTATTCTTTCACAAAAGGATGCAAATATTGAATGGAAATTTCCATGATGCCATATCAAAGGGCTTAATGCGTTAAAAGAGAACATGAAGGAACAAGCAGTGATTCCTAGGATGCTACATGATTTACTAAGAAGAACTCCATCTGACTCTTGGACAGGGTGATGAGATTAGGGCTGAAAAGTACGACAGTGGTGGCATTAACGAATTTTTTGCTAGACTGGAGGAGGGCTGCTCCTCGAGTTTTTGTGATAGCGAAGCAGCAGCAGGATGGGCTGAATGCCCCAGATCTGGGTCAGCCACCCACAGCCGGAGGTGGTGGTCGGTGGGCCTTGAGACCGACTGGGCTCAGATCTGCCTAGTGCTCATCCTTTCACGGAAACATGGGTAGCACGTGTGTCAAATCTGTAGATGACATTTACTGTAAACAAAAAATGGTCATGGGTGCAAGACATAGAGTAGTAAAACAAAATAAATCAGAAACGATCCCTATGCTTATGGGTAACAAATTGGATGATGGATTTGGAGCTAAAATGGCCTCAGCCATACCACAATAATAGAATGAAATTTAAAAGGGATAAATGACCAGTCTAGCTTCTGGGGCCAAGACAGGGCTTAGCAACCAAACCTTTGGAAAAGGTTTAGGATTTTAGTCAACAGTATGCTCAGTAGCTGCCCAACTGTGTGATTATTCAACTCCCAAAAAAGCCAACATGATTTTAAGCTGCATTAAAGAAAGTGTAGACTCTAGAAGAGTAGTTTTCATTGTTTCTCATCTTAAATACTAATGAGAAATTATATGCCTATTCCCATGAACCTCTAAAAGCATGTTTCCTAGGACAGCACGTCAGATGCTTTGGGGTGGGGAAGGCACAGGGTATGTAGCTTAAAGCCATAGCCATCCCCTGGAGGGTCGAGTATCGTTCCCGCTGTTAGGCAGGCATCTCCCTCTCTCCACCCCTCAGTCGTGATGTGGAACAAGGAATTAATAGTTTATACCTCGAATATAATGTCTGGTTCTGGGCGTGAGACCGACGCATCCCAAGCATACTTGGTGTACAGCAGGTGCTCAATACGTCATTATTGAATCAGTGATGGAGGGAATATGCAGATTGGGGTGCTTTCGGAGAATGGTTGGACTCAAAGCCCAATCCCCAGAGGAAACGGAGATGTGTTACTAGGTGCAGGGAGAACGCGATGGTTATTCTCAAAGGCTGAAGACCTGCCATGTGGCAGGTGGCTGAGCTCTGGTGCACAAGGCAGAGCTGGGACAGGGGACATGGCTGGGCTCCGCACAAGGAGGAACCGACTCTGTAATGGCAGAAGCGGCTGGATGTGGACTGGGCCACCTCAGGGGACAGGGAACTGCCCCTGCAGTGATTCAACAGCTGTGTGCAATGACAGTTGTGATTTGCTACTAAAAATCAAGTAGTGAACTTTAAAAATATGCATTTAAAAAGAAATGAAGTAGAACAGATTCAAAGCTATCCCTAAAATGTTATTCTCATTTGCTTACATTCCCATATCCTTTCTGAGTGGAAGAAACAAATGTGGGATGAGAGCTGGCCTGTTGGGACAGTCTGTGGAATGGGGGCATGTGGGAAAGCTTCGTGGGGAGCCCCTGGGCTGGAAGACCACTCAGTGAGCACTTTTTCTGGCTGGCTGGGTGCCAGTGTAGTAGGAAATGACCACCCTATGGTTTTTGTTGTCTAAGTACATACTTATTTTAGTTCCTCCTTATGTAGGTCCTGAGAACATGGCCACTGTCACAAAGCCACACATTTTCTTAGGTTTTAAGGGCTGGGAAGGGGCAGATTTCATGTGTAACACTGGTATCACTGTGCCTGTGTCCTCTCTGTATACATGTCTGTATGTCTATACACACTTTTAAACTAAAAAATTAATCGTTGTTTTTGATAAAATGTAAAAAAGCTCATTAAAGATTTGTTATTTTGGAGTGCACTGACTTCCAGTCAAGACAGAGGCGTAGGTAGACATGCTTCGCCTCCTCCTACTACCATTGAAAAGATTACAACCAGATCTCAAAACTCGTAACACCCAGTACCATCAGAAAATGGAACTGTATGGAAGTCCAACAACCAAGGATTTAAAGAAGACACACTCATGCAGACCGGTAGGAGGGGCGGAGTTGTGAAGACCAGTGGAGAGGCGGTGTGCGGAAAGGCGGTGGTGGCGGCAGAATGGACTGGCAGGAGACCTTGGGAGCGAGTGATCCCAGCCCCGGGCCGGACCACACAGAACAGAGTTCCAGCACCAGGAAGACAGATCCCCAATACCTTGGGCTGTACAAACCAGTGGAGGTTGGGGTGGTGGATCAAAGTGCCGTATTTTCACTGCTTAAAGGGCCAGCATGGTCTTAGAACATATACAAACCTACCCACTCTGAGATTCACCACCGGAGAAGCAGCTGGAAGGGTGCCGGTCACACATGGGAAGGGGGTGAAGAGACTGGAAATGGGGTGAGCACTGAGCCAGCTGCCAGAAGCCAGGCAGTGGCATTGTCCCCTCTCCGAGCCCTCCCCCACACAGCCACAAAGCAGTGAAGCAGGTTTCCTCGCCGTGGCAATTACCTAAGGCTCTGACCCCCCACAATTTACAGGTGCCTTTTCTACACAGACCATGTTACTAAGACATGGAGTAAAAGCAGCTTTACTGAATACACAGAAACAAACACAGGGAGGCTGCCAAATTTAGGAGACAGAGAAAAATGGCCGCAGTGGAAGAACAGAACAAAACCCCAGGAGAAGAACTAAGTGAAACAGAGATAGCCAACCTATCAGACGCAGAGTTAAGAACCCTGGTTTTCAGGATGTTCAGAGAACTACTTGAGTATGGCAAAAATATAAAGGAAGAGATGAAGGTCACACTAAGTGAAATAAAGAGTAATCCACAGGAAACCAACAGAGAAGGGAAGGAAGCTGGGATTCAAACCAACGACTTAGAACATAAGGAAGAAATAAACATTCAACCAGAACGAAAAGAAGAAACAAGAATTCAGAAAACACAGGGATAGGCTGAGGAACCTCTGGGACATCTCCAAATGTGTCAACATTCAAATCATAGGGGTGCCAGAAGGAGAAGAGAAAGAGAAAGTTGAAAACTTATTTGAAAAAATAATGAAAGAAAGTTTCCCTAATTTGGCTAAGGAAATAGACATACAAGTCCAGGAAGCACAGAGAGCCCTAAACAAGTTGGGCCCAAAGAGGAACACACCAAGACAAATCATAATTACATTACCCAAGATGAAAGATATGGAAAAAATCTTAAAAGCAGCAAGAGAAAAGGAGACAAAGGAATTCCCATAAGACTGTGAGCTGATTTCTTAAAAGAAACTTTGCAGGCTAGAAGAGGCTGGAAGGAGGTATTCAAAGTCGTGAAAGGCAAGGAGCTACATCCAAGATGATTCTATCCAGCAAAGCTATCATTTAGAATGGGAGGGCAGATAAAGTGCTTCCCAGATAAGGTCAAGTTAAAGAAGTTCATCATCATCAAGCTCTTATTATATGAGATGTTAAAAAGACTTATCTAAGAAAAAGAAGATGATCAAAACCATGAATGTTAAAAAGGCAACAAATCACAACTATCAACAACTGAATCTAAAAAACTAAACTAAACTAAACTAAGCAAACAACTAGAACAGGAACAGAATCACAGAAATGGAGATCACATGGAGGGTTATCAGCTGGGAGTTGGAGGGGAGAGAAAGGGGGAAAAGGTACAGGGAATAAGAAGCGTAATTGTTGGGCACAAAATAGACAGGGGGAGGTTAAGAACAGTATAGGAAATGGAGAAGCCAAAGAACTTACACGTCCGACCCATGGACAGGAACTAAGGGGTGGGGGGAGTGCTGGAGGGAAGGGGGATAACCAGGCAGCTGGGGGCCAAGGGGGAAAATTATGTCAACTGTAATAGTATAATCAATAAAATATATTTCAAAAAGATTTATTATTTTGGAAAAATTGGTAAAACGCGTTATGATTAGAAAACAGAATTTGTAGTAAAGTGTTTAAAGTGTTTTTTCAGTCTTCCTTGGTTTGGCCAGGAGTTCGCGTGGCAGACTGTGCAGCTATAAAATATTCACATTGGCTGAGCTGTTGCTAACAGCCTGCCTCCCGCACTGCGGGCGGGTACCTAGTCCTGCCGCCTGAGGGGAGGTCAGAAGAGTGCTGGCCGCCCCAGTTTGCATATTTGTATGCAAAGGGAAGAAGAGGCAATCACGTCTCTTTTCTTTCTCAGGGAGGCACATTGAAGACACATGAATAAATAAAATGAACTAGCTATGTTGTCCCCAATTTCAGATTGATGTGATTTCTTTTCTCTCTTTCCTGTTCACTTCTTTCTCCTCAAACAGTCACCGAAGAAATGACCCTGTCTGGGAAAGTGAAGGCAAGACTGACTGCCTTCAGAGAGAGCAAAGCCTTTAATACATTTTTACATGACAAACCATCAGCTAACAAACTTTTCTGAAAGAAAGAAAACCAGCTCAGTTCTGTGGCTAAAGGTATCTTGTCTCTTCACATTCAACAGAAGTCAGAAAAGCCAGTTACCTGCATATTAGCAGCCTCTCCTTGGAGAATATCTAAGTATTCAAGAAGGAGACCTCCAGAGGGGTGATTAATGTTAAAATGTAAAGAGTAGGTGCCTGTGACCAAATGAGGAGAAGGTGCTCATGTTGGACCATTTTGCCTTGAAGTGAGCCTGGGTAGTTCGAGTCTCCATTTGTCTAGGAGGTTAGTTTCTCAAGTGCTTTCTCCTACAGCCTCAGTTTTTTTTTTTTTTTTGGTGAGATATAATTCTAACATCTCTAAATAAACGTTTTTAAAAATAAATTCTACATCCTATAAACATGAATATGAAAATAACTCTTACCACATGGAAATTAGTCTGTGCATGACATGGGAAGGCATTTAGAGAATCAAATGCAAATTCTTTAAGAAATGGAAATAAGCTACGCGCCCCTGCACTCACCACCGAACTGCCATATGGGAACTACTGGTGTGTCGCTGCGCTTGAGAGCGGCCACGGCTGCGCCCCTGCTGCGCCCCTGCGCACACGGCCCTACCGCCCCTTCCTTTCCTTTCTGCCTCATTGGGTCGGTCTCCTTCAAACATGCGTCTTCCTAGTTCATTCAATAAATGGAGACATTTCCTAAGGTCCTGTCCTTAAAAACTCTTCCACATGTGAACGAGTAGTTACTGAACCCCCTCCCTGGGCCGGGAACCCTGCTGGGTGCTAGGGCCACGGAGACGTGAGTCCTGCTCTCAGGAGCTTGCAGTCCGTGGGGAGGAAAGGACACTGGAGGAACAAAACTAGGAGCGTTAGTGACCAGTTGGTTAAGTGCCAGGAGGGGAAGCTATAGCACACTGTTCAGAGCGATACAGCAGGGGGCCCTGCCTGGTCCGAGTCGTCTGCACAACGCGCACGTGTCAGGGGACCCTGGGCCCAGAGAGGACCGCGCCACGATGGGGGTGGAGGGCCACGCTGGGGGCGAGAACACCAGGCCTGCGCAGGCCCTGTCCTCCGTGGCCTCTGAGTGCCGGAGACCCCAGGGCCAGCCCCATCTGTGAGCGCCTGTCCTGGACTCTGACTGCTGGCTGCGCATCTGCGTGGGGATGTCTTCGTGTCGCCTCGAACTCAGCTCGTCATCTTTCATCTGAACGACCGCAACGTCTCCTAGCGTGTTAGCCAGACGCACACCCGTGTGCTCTCATCCCCGGAAAGGAGGGCGCGCCACGTCCACTCCCGCAGCCGAGGGAGCCGCGTGGGCCCGTGAAAGCCCGGGGGCCGCAGCCGCCCGAGGCCCACGCGGTCTCAGGACTCCCGCCATGTGGTCAGCGCTGCTTCGCGTAACAGCAGAACCAAAACAAAGCCTCCCAGACCTCCCAGATTCTTCAGGGTCGGTGTTTGATAAACACTGGAAACCATGTCGGTGACAAGGCCATCACTACAATGACATATTAAAATACATGACAGCTCAGTTTGGAACACATTATTTATTATATTTATGAGTTCATAATCAAACGGATACGTGGGAACCTTAACAAAAAGTTAGAAGTAAAAATGAGATAGAAAATTCTCAAATCTTGGAAACTGAAAGAGTAAAATTCTAGCATTCCCTTAAAATCTCTTCCTCATGATTGGCATAGTTGAAAAATTACTATGCTCTTCCAAAGGAAAGGGGGGGGGTGGGTAAAAAAATCGACACAGTGATGAAGGCAAAGAGTTCTCCTCGGCGGGCTTTATTCTCCACTGGAGCGCAGGAGGGTCGCGTTTCCTTTACGCACCGGCCGCTCTCGCTGCTCCGTTTGCCAACGAGCCTCAGGCGCAGCGTGGAAAGCGCTCACGCGGGGCGACGCGAGCCTCCCCCACTGTCCGCCTGCTCCGCCCGGCAGCCGCTGTGCGCCCGCGCCCGCGGGGCTCTAAGTGCTTCCCAGCGTCACCGCGGAGGCCGCCTTTCTTCTCTGCGCGGTGACCGCGCTGAGCTGCGATCGAAACACACAGTCAGTGCGTGGCTCTTTTTTCTATGGAAAATCTTAGGCGAATACACAGTGTGATGCATCACAACTTACAATTATTGAAAATTATCAGATTGGAAGGGGTCTTCTAAGAGGTCACCTTTTGCGTTCATTTCTATTTTCCTCTTGAGACTTGCAAGTGTCTGCGTCACCCTAGAGATGTGCATGTCAAGTACGACAGCCACAGCTCAGCGCAGACCCAGAATCCCCAGGCATGACTCACAGGAGGACGCAGGACAGGTCAGAGTTCACCAGAAAAGTGGCTAAAATACAAAGTGTCAGCCAGCACAGCACTGGGCTGGGAGTAAAAGGGTGACAGATCACAGCAAGAAAAGCCTACTCGGAAAATACTTAACCATTAATCAGCAGTGGTTAAAATTAATATGGAGCACACGCACATACAGGAAAAACCCAGCAGCACAGAAACAGAGCTGACAGCACATGGGACCAAGTCCGCCCCTCACCACCGGTCCCCGACCCGGCCACCCCCAGTTTCCAAGCACGCTCCTTGCAGTGTTCCACACAAGGATACGTGCACGCATTATGCACCCCTTTTATTCGCCATTATAAAGGACTGTACAAATTTTTCCTCTTGTTTTCCCCGCTGAAAGATCTACATGAGAAATGGCTCACAGGAGATCTACTGTTTTCCTCTCACCAGCTGCAAGCCCCCCTGCATGGACATTCTAAAGTTTAACTGGTTTCCTGTTGATGGGCGTTCAGATAGTTTTCAATCTTTTAAAATGAAAGGCAATGCTGCAATTAGCGTTTTACATGCCTCCTCATACAGACTTGCCCAGGAGCAGGCATGCTGCCTGTAGAATAAATTCTCAGAACTGCTGGTCACAGATTCTGTGCATTTACAGTTTCTGAGAGATGGTGCCACCTGGGCTCCAAAGGGACGGTGCCATCGGCATCTGCCCCAGACTCGAGGGAGTGCCAGAACCGCGTGCTGTCCCTCCCAGGGCCTACCAGTGGGAAGTGATGTGTGGACGCAGTTTAGGTTTGTACTTGTTTCATGGCTGAGAATGAGCATCTTTAAAAAAATGTTTAAAAGCCACCTGTTGCCCTGGCTGGTGTGGCTCAGTGGATTGGGCACTGGCCTGCGAACTGAAGGGTCGTCAGTTCAATTCCCGGGCAGGGCACATGCCTGGGTTGAGAGCTAGGTCCCAGTAGGAGGCATGTGAGAGGCACTGATGTTTCTCTACTGCTCTTTCTCCCTCCCTCCCTCCCTCCCCTCTCTCTAAAAATAAATAAATAAAATCTTTTAAAGAAGCCACCTGTCCTTCCTTTCTGTCAACGCCCTTTGTCCTTGGTCTAGTGTGCTGTTTCACCGGTTTTGTTCAGTTGGCCGCTCTGTCCATGTGCTTCCCATGTTAGCCTTTCTGTCCCCCGTGTTACAAATACTTTTGTCTGTTGTTGACTTCGTGACTTTCTAATGTGGAAATCTGAAATTTTACACAGTCATATTCATGGAGTTCCTTTCCTAGTATCTAGGTTGGGTGTTCTTGCAGAGAAAGGCCACACCGCACTGGTGTTTAGGACACGGCACTCACTCATGGATACTGGTGACTTAGAACACGTCACCGTAGGACAAGGATGGGTGACAGAGGTGTAGACAGAGGGAGTGGGAGGGGCACATTCAGGGTGACTGAGGCAGGGCCTGCGCTGAGCCCCTGACTTGACGCTGGGCCACACCAGTAAGTGTGGCATGCTCCATTATTTCATGAGATACCAGGCCCTTCGCAGGGTATTATTCCTATGGGTGGTTTCCAGTTTTTAGAGGAAAATGAAAAAAATTAGAAAGAATTCAGAGAAGACAAACATAAAGGTTTTAAGAAACCAAGTACATGTCTCATAAGGAAGGGCATAACTCATTTAAAATGAAAAAATACTAGCTCCAGGGAATCAGTTCCTTTTTGTGCACGGGGGGAAGTGGAATAAGCTCTTCCACCTTCACGTGAGAACAACGGAAGGAGGGAAAATCCATGCAGTGGTTCCTGCAGAAACATTAAAGCTCATGAAGAAAACAGTGGGGTCTTTGCCGTTAGAGTTTAACAGGAGACTGTTCAGGTTCACTCCTGTTGGGGGCGGGTGGGCAGGGACTGAACTAGATGCCAGTCGGATCATGCAACTACCCTGTTTACTAAGGAACTCAAGGTAGTCGATTTTAAGTAAGCATTTTTATCATATTCCTTAAAAAAGGGAAACTTGAAGCTTTAAGGACTGTGATACAAGAAATTTAATCTCTCATACACCTATCTACGCACCATTCAGTGACTAGGTGCTTTCCGTACGTGCCCCCCTCGGTCCTCACTGACCCGGTCGGGGAGCTGGTGGTACCTGTGCGGCGTCAGAGACACTGAGGCTCGGGGACGTGAACTTGCCCCGAGTCACCCGGCTCCTGAACGGCCGCAGGCTGTTTGCCTGACACCAGACACACACTCGAATACTGCCTGGGACACCCTGGTTCCTTTGACTTATAATCCACACGAACGTAGGAATTCTTGAGTGGCTAGCTAAGTAACCCACTGATTCATTATTTCATAAGAAATTAAACATATTGACAAAGCTGTGATCACTTTTGAGAAGGCGGGGAACAGAAGGGCAAATCATGACTAGATTTGATTCCAGTGTCACGTCATGTTCATATCAGAAGTAGATTCCAAGATAAAATCTGTATTACAAATATAAACTGAATTCAGCATTTAGAGTTGCCTTACTATGTATAAGATGCTGTCATATCTAAGAATATTTTAATTAAAACAGTATTTATAATCAAATACAATTAGTAACGTACTAATCTGGCTTGTTCCTGCCTGCCTGCCTGCCTGCCTGTCTTCTAGCCCTCTACACCCCCCAGCCTCTCTCTGTGGCCACTACACTGGCCTCAGTCTGTCCCCAGTAGGAGGGGCTGCTGCTTCTACTTCAGAACAAATGGCCCCTTTCCTCATGACAAGTGTGCAGTGTGAGAAATTACCCCTTAGTGTTTCACTGACGTTCTTCTGCACTTTCTATTTCCCACTGGACTTTATATCACATTCTAGATTTATATCATCACATACAAATGTACATTAAATGAAATTAACTGATACGCAAAGCAATTTTTTTCCATTTACAAACTACAATAAAAACAAAGAGCAATCTGAAACAGTGCACTTAGAGCAAAATTGTCTACTTCAAATCTGTCGGCAGATCCCTGCTGAGCTGCGCAGAGGACCTCACTGTGCAGCAGGGCTGCCCACGGGCCTGCCTGCAGTGACGGAGCTGTTTCACACTCACGCTGTCTCCTCGTCAGCTGTGGCTGCGCGCGGGTGTTGGGCACCGGGAGTCTGCTGGTGCGACGGAGGATTTCCATTTTTAATTGTATTTCATTTTAATTACTTTGAATGGCTGCTGGTGCCTAGTGGCCCTGAGTGGGCAGTGCCGGTCTAGGTGTAGGGGTCAACGGAAGGAGATGTTTGTTTGCTTCTAAAATTTACCTTTTCGACCTCAAATGTTAAAGAAACTCATTTGAAGTAGTTTAATAGAGTGAAAATAGAAGTACTAGTTCTCTGGGAACTTTGAGGACCTTCCCTCAGCAGGGACCCACATGGACGGCTGGGCATCCGGGGGTGACGGGGCAGCGTCCTACCTGCTGCGAAGCTGAGGCAGCTCTCTGCTCTGCCTGGCTGAGGCGCCGCTGCAGTCTCTGGGCTTTCTCTTGGTGCTCGAGAATTAGCTTTTCACTCTGTGGAGGGGCAGTGTGAGACACGCCGGTTAGAAAAGCACGCGCAGCACAACGTGGGGACGTTCTGTGGACTGATCAGTGAAAAATCCGGACAACGTGTCACCCCTTATCAAATGCAAAGATAATGCATCTCTAAGTTTACATTTTTTCAAGCTATGAACTTCAAAGTTGGTTTTATGTCCTCACTAAATTGTTTTTACCACTGCATGCCATAAAATAAAAGTGAATTAAATGCAAAGTGAAGTGCATTAAAGTTAAGAACAAAATTTTCAATGCTCAGCCGGTTGACCTCAAGATGCTAGTGCACTGCTTCGGATGTGGAGAGTGTGAAAACAGACCGAGGGGCCCCCCAGCCAGAGCTGCTCCCCACCTGAGAGCCTGTGGTCCCTCTAGGTCCCAGGGGGCACTGGGCTAGAATGAGCTTCCATGGAAAGTGGGGTCAGCATTATTAAATTTGAAGAAACAGAAAATACTCATTCCAGAAATCCTGGTTTTCACAGAGTTAGATGTGTCTTAAATGATTTATATGCTAAAGTTATTCTTTAAAAGGTGAAGAACTCTATTTCTGCATGTTTCTCCAAACAGTATACAAGGTCTGTCCAGAAAAAGTCTAGCCATTGTTAGTATAATGAGAATAGTTTGCATGACATCAGTGTAACCTGGCAGCCAAGGAGAGTGGACTGGAATGCGCATGCGTGAACAATGACGACTTCACTGTACTAGTCAGTGGGGGCAGTAGACACCGTTGAGAGAGCATGTGTACTGTGTGGCTGTCACGCTGAAAATGACTGAGTGAGTAGAGCAATGAATCTGCATCAAATTTTGCATCAAGCTTGAACATTCCTCTGCAGAAACTGTTCGGACGATTCAGAAGGCTTTAGGATGATGCAATGAGAGCAGCACAAATAAAAGTGCGGCACAAATGCTGCAAAGATGGTCAAGAATCTGTTGAAAGTGATCCACATTCTGGAAGGCCTGCAACAAGCAGAACAGCTGAGAATGTTGAACACAGATCAGCGGTGGAAAGTGTGAGAACTAGAAGCTGATCTAGGGATTCTAGAAACTTCTGTGTTCGAGATTTTGATGCAGGATCTTGGCATGAAACATGTTGTGGCAAAATTTGTTCTGCAGCTTCTGCCATCAGAGCAGAAGGAACATCGTGCTGCAGTTGCTGATGACTTGATTCAACTGCTACCGATGAACCAGGTTTCCTCAAGGAGGTCATAACCAGAGATGAATGGTGGGTCTACGGCCATGATCTGGAAATGAAGGTGCAGTCATCCCAGTGGAAGTCGCCTGGGTTCTCTGGGTTCTGAAGAAGGCGTGGCAAAGTCACAAGTCGATCAAGACCATGTTAATTGTGTTTTTTGATTGGGAAGGTGTTGTCCATCACGAGTATGCCCCTTTAGGCCAAATACTTAATACAGAGTACTGCCTCAATGTTCTTCATCAGTTGAGAGATGCAATATGATGAAAATGACCATGGCTATGGGCAACTGATGACTGGCAGCTTCATCATGACAATGCATCCACTCATATATCATGTCTCATGCAGAGTTTTTTTGCGGTACATCAAACCACCCAGGTGACTCAGCCCTTCTATATCCAGACTTGGTCCCCTATGACTTCTGGCTTTTCCCAAAACTAATATTATCGTTGAAAGGAAAGAGATTTCAGACCACTGATGAGATTCAGGAAAATAGGACGGGGCAGCTGAAGATGATTGGGAGAACTGTGTGAGGTCCCAAGGTGCCTACTTTGTAGGGGACTGAGGCGTCATTGTCCTACGTACAATGTTTCTTGTATTTTCTTCAATAAATGTCTCTATTTTCCATATTACATGGCTGGATACCTTCTGGACAGACCTTGTCATATACTCCAGAGAGCATTAGTGTCAACAGAATTATTAAGATACTGTTATGAATGGAATTATGTCCCTAAAAAAAAGGTTATTGAGATCCTAACCCCTAGTACCTACAAATGTGACCTGATCTGGAAATAGGCTTTTTGCTGATGATTAAGTTAGGATGACATTGTTAGGCTCAGTCCTCATCAGATGTGACTGGTGTCTCCATAAAACGGGGGCATCTGGACAGACCCCTGTCTACAAGTAGGGGAATGCCCAGGGCTACGAGAAGCCAGGGCCAGGCATGGGACGGGACGGAGTCTCCTCTGAACCTAAGAAGGAACCGACCCTGCTGACTTCTCCCCTGAGGACCTCTGGTGCCCAGAACTGAGAGACAACGCATTTCTGTTGTCTGAGCCAGCCAGTCTGTAAGTCCGTCGCAGCGACCTCCAGAAGCCAGGCAGGCACCATGGACAGAAATCTGTGACAGTGTGCTGTGATGCACACAAGCTCGGAGATGCCGTCAGTTAAAAAACACATCAGCCCTCCCCACACTCACTTGCCTGAACAAAATGTTTTTGTGCAAGTGGAGCTGTTAGACTTTCTGACACTTTTGGGAACTGAGGGAGTCATCAGCCTGATCAGGAACAGCAAGAAAACACACTTTCTATGAAGAACTATGTACTTCCCATGACCTAACATACGCGTGATTACAGGGAATGTCATGTCTAGCAACGTAAAATATCGAAATAACCGTATCCTGTTAAAATGAGCTTCTTATACTTCTTATTGTGTCCCAAAACAAAATTAAATTTTATGGCGAGAACCATATTGCCTGTTCCAATTTATCGAGTTGTTTACATACACAGTCTTAGATTTAAGAGGCACATCAGTAACACTAGAGAAAACTTGGGGAAAAGTCGCCATCGTCCACAATAAACACTTCCTAGTCACGCCGAGACTGCCTGTAACGTGCATTTCCCATGCTGCCACAACAATGGGGAAGGCATGGTCCAGACTACATAAATCACACTATGCTGGCGGTGTCCTTTTCCCATTGATCCTGTGGTTGCTTCTGACCTTCCAATGTTATTAATGTGACCTTGTTGAATGTTTCCCTTTAAATTTTCTCATAATTTAAACGACTTCCTGAGGACAGATTTCTGAAAGTGGAAACTGCACCAAAGGATACTTTAATGGCTAGTGTTTAATTGTTTCCCAAATGGTTGACATCAATTCCTGATGCTGCAAAACTGAAGAGTAGTCTCACTGTGGCCCCTAAAGAAGGCCACAGCGAGACAGGGGTCCATGGAGCCTATTGAAGAAATCCCAACACATACGTTCGAAGTGAGAACGTCAGAAGAAGAACTTGAGTTCTAGAAGGCTCTAATTGTAATCTAGGAAATGTTTACTCCTTTAAAACTTCAAAGAAAAAAGCCGAACTCTTGCTCTATTTAGCCTTAAAGTAAATCTAAAGGAGAATTTTAATATACTCCATTAGGCCAAAGGATTTCCTGCGTGTCTCTTGCTGTGGATGGAAACTAAGTGAAAGAACAGGTCACGGACCGACCTCAGACGCACCAGGACAGCCCTGGCAGGTCTCTGAAGTGCAGCCCAAGCCCCCTGCAGCAGCTCCCCCTTTGGCCACTCACATGTGATGAGGCTCAAAGCTTTTCTTCCCATTATATTATGCATGGGCTTTCAGGGTATGGATGACTTCCACAAGAAATACTCACTGTGTGTGGCCATTTCCAGGTAGAGAATTCATTTGGACTTGGTTCAAGTACAATTCTCTAACGTGTACACCAGGCTGCAGCAGAAGCACTTCCCAGGAGAGTCATTCTTACCTCAGCTACCTTTTCATTCGCCATTTCCAGCTGAGAAAGCAGCTCTTGGGTATGAAGTTTCTGTCGACTCAGCTCACTCCTATTAGTTGAGCGAGGGAGGGAGGGAGGTTTTGTTTAAAAAAAAAGAACAAAATAGAATCTTTATTAGTGAGATGCATATTCATGCTTTGAGCAAAAATATTATCTTTGTACAAAATAAAGTTTCTTATTAATACAACACATCTAAGGGACTCATTCATTTCTTAGGCACATATTCTGGAGACTGGTTATACAACAATGTGAATTCATGACACTATTGAACTGTACATTTAAAAATGGGTAAGCTGATACACTTAATATTATGTATATTCTATCACAATTTAAAAATGGTTGAAACAGTACATTTTACATTATTTTTTTTTTGCCACAGTAATCCAGGAGTGCCAGAGTGTCTTCAATATTATTATCTTGAGTATTCTCTGGCATTAAAATGAAAGTATTCTCTTATTAAACAGACACAGTGATTGTCAGCACAAAACCCCATGAGGCACCGTGACTCTCGGCTACAGGGTGCCTCGTTGGAGTCCCTCATGGCGCTTCCTGGAGAGCACCAGCCTAGGCACTGCGAAGCCATGCTCACTGGCCTGCTGGTGCTCAGTGCAGGGTATTCAGGGCTGCTGTTTGGCTGCTTATGTGCTACATTTTACACATTAATATCCTTTGTGCTTTATTAGCTGGAATTTTCTTATGCACAGAACTTTTTTTTCCATTCAATATATATGTATTATATTGTTTTTGGCCAAAGATAATTTCAAGAGTCCCAGAAGTCAATATGATGTAGTCTTAAAAATAACTTAAAAAAAGAGCAACTTGATTTCTGAGTATGAAAATAGTAATTCAGGATTGATTTTATCCTTTGACCTTCTGCTTCTTAAAAAAAAAAATCAACAGATTAACACTTTCAAAATAACTTCAGCTTTGATTTTTTCCCCCCAAAGGAGCTAACAAACAGCTTAAAACTTGATCTCTCTGGTGTCCTGTATTTGAATGAACAGTAGTTGTTATAATCAGGAAGCAATCTGTTATAAACACATAGGCAAGAACAAATAATAATGTCCACAGATCGATTCCTCAAATATTTACTGAGCTAGCTCTGGGCCAAGTGCAAGGTATATGGTGGTGAACAGAGTCACCGCCGTGACAGAAGAGACTGAGAGGGACATGCTTATTCTGACTCAGGGACTTCATCAACACAGGCCACTGCTCTGGGGAGCTTCAGGATTTGTCATTGGATCTGTGACAGGCAAACCTTAGCTTTGTTTCGGTGGTAGTAACAAAGCTGAATGCATTGCTTTGTTTATTTTTAAGTCTCTCATGTAGTTTAAAATTCCCACCATAACAAAACAAAACAGAACAGCAAAATGACTGCCGCGGCAAGTCTTCTCGGTCAAGTGGGATTCCAGGAGAGAGTCACGCCCGTCGGCGCCGATGAGAAGTGACCTCTGACCAGCACCGAGGTGGAGGTGAAAGGACGTCCCCTTACAAAGGTGGCCGGTGTTGAGTTCACAGAAAGCCCTTCCAGACAACGCCTACTGCGTGCTCTGATGCCTGGACTGCTCACCCATGTGTCTGTGACAATTCACCCGAATGACAGTAATACTGTCTAACAGATACTACCACATAGTAATAATGTTCCACAAAATTTAAAAACACAAAGATGCAAGTTATTAATTCTGAGTTACTTTTTAACCTTTGTCCATACTGAGTCAGCTGTGGATCGAGCCCTGTCACCCGCCCTGGGGGGCGAGCAGTCTCCCCTTATAACCCGGTGCTCAGCAGGCCTGGCAAATAATACTGAAGAAGATGATGATGATGATGATGATGATGGTGATACTGACAATGAACACTTTCATAGAGATTCCTACGTGCCAGACACTGTTCTAGGCGCTTTATATAAATGTATTTGGTTTTCATGATAACTCTATGAGGCCCCCATTTCTGCATGAGAAAACGTAAAGACAGAGACACAGAAAAATAAAGTCAGGTGGCTGGTCCAGAGCCCCGTGGCCGGTCAGTTGCGGGGTCGGGGCCGAAACCCGGGCCCTTGGCTCCCGCAGCGCGCGCTCTGAGCTGCCCCCCGGACCGCAGGCCACGCCGGACGAGTCAGGGAAGGGCTGTGTGCGCGGGGCACGAGGCATTCCATCCTAGAACATACGCATTAAGACATGTACGTGCAAGCCGAACAAGGTGTATCTTTCTCTGACGCAGTCCCTAACGGTCAGTCCCCCATCAAACCTGACGCCTGACATCAAACGCCCTTGTCCCTGCCGCGCAGACCCCACCGCCGACCCCTCGGCCCCCGGGGCTTGGCCTCAAAGCCGTGGGCGCCATGCCTCTCAGGTCCTCTTCCACGCAGCACCTAGTCCGCCCCCAAACAGATCCCTCCTGTGCCACGTCTCTCTGTTACCCGGTCCTCCCAGCTCAGTTGGCGCTCGGGCGCCACCGGGGCCGCACCCAGCGCACACGGAGGCTCCCCGTCCCCCACCTGGGCAGCGCCGCGGCTCTCTCCGAAACGCGCTGCGCCCGTGACCGATCGTTGCCGGGACCCCCGCCACCGGGCAAAGCAGTCCACGCGGGCGCCGGAAATCTCCCCGGTCCGGGTCATTTGTCACCCCGACCTCATCTGCACTTCGCGAGGCTCTCGCTGTCTAGCAAACCAACCACGTGTGTCGCCGTCAGGCTCCGGCTGCGTCCTTTCCCAAATCCTCGACTCTGGCTTTGCCGCCGAGTCCCGCGCTTTCTCCAGGGTGCCGCCCTCCCAGTTCGTCTTCATCCACACGATGCTCTCCGCACATGGAAGCTTTACACTCACGTTATGTGCAAGGCGTTCGGCGCCACGATGCCGAACAGTGGTTTGTACACGCGTGTGTACCATAGCTGTGGGTGTGTGTGGGCCCACACCCCCTCCCTCAAGAATAACAGAAACTGTTAAAATGGGGATTGTCTTTAGTTTCCACAGTATCTACCACAGTTGATTGGCACACAGAAAGTCAATAAATATTTGACTTATGGCTAACTTTGCAGAAAACCCAGCAGTTAGAAAATTTTATTCCTTATTTGCTCAGCAAACATTTACTGAGGAATCTACAACAAAACATATTTGAGATACTGTTTTATTTATTTAGATTTTTGTATATTCTGCTTTTTTCTACAAAGAATTTGAAGTGGCTAGTAAAACGTTATTTTTCCGTTAAGCATTTCCTTCCCTCTCATTTCTGATGAAATTTTGGGAGGCATTAAAGGGTGAAGAGAGAAGGAGCTTCGCCAGCTCTGTCCCCAGAGACCTCCCTAAAACCCCCCTTGCCAGGGCTTTGCAGCTGCTTCTTCCTCGTCAGGTTATTTGGCTGCAGGGGGATGGGGATCCACGGGGAGATCCCACTCTGTATGATCTATGAGAAATCCCTTCTTCATTAGCGAGCATCACTGAGAGTTCCCAGGATCATTAGTGATTTGGGAAAAACACTAAATAAGACTTTCCAGAAAGTTTCTCAGTGGTCTTACAGTTGAAACACTTGCCAAAGAAATCTGAGTGATCTCTCCACTGGAGATCTTTAAAAACAGAAACATTCCTACCTGTCAGGGCGACTTAAGTGCAGCGTGTCAGGAGGTGTAACAATGGATGACGCTTCCCGTTTCTTTACGGCATTATGGTGCTTGAAGAGTACTCTACACTGATTAAAGAACTTCAGTGAAACTGTTCCCAACTTCTCTATAATTTCCGGCATATTATATGTTATAAGGTTTCAGGTAAAATTATTGTCTACCAAGTTTAATCTAAGTACATAAGAATGAGGAATTCTTTATAACATCACTTAGCCCTCAGTGTTCTGAGTATTTTCAGTTCACTTACATAACTCGTGTGTATGACAAAACACCCTCGTCATGCCTACAAATACAATGTAGAGATACAGTTGTAAAATAGAATGGACTTGCTACCTTCTGTATAAGTAAAATTAAAAAATAACTTAAGAAACATCACATGCTTTAGCAAACAAAATATTATAATCAAGATTGATTAAAGCCATCAAATTCTTCAGTTCACAGTGCGGGTAGGTGATGGGCGAGAACACACGGCAAGGGTTTTGCATCTGTGGCCCACGGACAGGCATCAGACCTGTCCACAGGTACCCTCAGACCACAGGCAAGGTCTCGTGTGTCCGCTTCCCTTTTCTGGGGTCCACAGACTTCCTTATGTTTTTAAGAAGTCTGACGCCTCAGGAAAAAGAAGGATTTTGTCTGGGCTTCCCATCTAGAATATAGTTAAAATTTTTTTAAAAGTATGAGCACACTGATTGGAATGTTTTAATGCTGAATATCTTTCACAAGCCACATCCATATCATTTTATCTATAATTATTTCCACTTTTGGCTTCATTAATGTGGTACTGGAATTTAAAGGTACTTGACAAGCAATCTGAATACAAAAGTATTCCAGATTTTTTGCAGTATTCCCTCTGTTCTTTTGGAGTGGCCTGTCCCAACCTAATTCAACAGCAAACTCCCCAAAGTACACAACTAAGTTTTAAGAGAAACTTAGTTCTGTACTCATACACTGTTGGTCTGTTTTTCTCTTTTTGTGTTCTATATCACTGGTTTATTTTTCTCTTTCATACTCAGATATCACGGGTTTATTTAAGTAAGTCGCATATTTCCGAAACAAGAACGACCGTCACAGGCTGGTTTGGGAACAACCACACTGACCCTTGGAGAGCCAGTGGGAAGCCGATGAGGTGGGGGCGGGGCGTGGAGAAAGCCTTGGGCGTGGGTCAGCGTGCTTGGCCCAGGCGCATAGTTCACTGGTTCATGTCGTTAGGTAAGTAAGTGGACATTAGCCAAGAGGATTTTCTACTATGCCTTAACTTTTCCACTGTACCTTACTGTCACTTCAAGGTTGCAAAGTAGCTATTATTCTCATTGTATAAATAAAGGAATTAAGACTCAGAGTAGGCATTTAATGTTCCTAATGGCATAAAGTAATTGAATGAAAAAATGGAGTTCATACCAGTCTTTTAATCAAAATGATCTCTCAGCTAGATTATACTGCCTCTCATTTTAAGTTCAGTCATTTCAAGAGAGTTTAGCAAAGTGTGTGTCTATGGCATCATACGATAGAAGATCTAAAAGGCAAAGTGGTTATGTGGAAAAAATTTAATCCTAACTTTGTGGCAAAATGGTCAGTAATTGCAAACACTGTAATTTCAACTTTCGGTACGGCTTCGAAAGACCTGACTACTGAAAAAGGAACTTCATCCTCATTAACAGGAGAGACCACAGGCCAGAGCAGGCAGGCCAGCTGCAGGTATGCATCAGAGCACTCCCGGTCCTGGTCCCAGGTCCCTCCTCTCCCTTCTGCACATCCCCCTAAGTGAGCTCATCTAGTCCGTGACCTACAGGAGCACTAAGGAGCGCCTCAAGTGCAACCTGTCCCAAGTGGAGACTGCTGATCCCTCCCTCCCCAGTGAATGTCATTGCCACCTACCACAGGCTCCACTCAAATGCTTAGGTGTTAGTGTAGATCCCTCCCTTTTCCTCAGCCCCTGTATTTGTGTAACAGTGTGCTCTGTCCTACCTCCTCAGCATACTGCATAACTGCTCATTTCGCCCCATCTCCATCGACGACATTCTGTTCTAAGCCACTGTCATCTAGTGTCTGAAAACTGTAATGATCTAACTCCCGACTCTGTTTCTGCCTGTTCTCGAGTCCCTTTTCCACACAATGTGGAAAACTGGTCTAAAGTTGTCCTTTGAAGATCTAAGCATGTTTAAAATCCTCCAATGATTTCCCATTGCTGCATTTTGGACTTTAACTTAAAATAGTCTTAAAATATGTTACTTAGAGTAAAAATATCTAACTTAAAATAGCGCACAAGACTCTCATGATTGGAGGATCCCTGCCTCACTCAGTGCGGTGGCCTCTCCTCGCTCACTAGCCTGTAACGACGTGGGTCCCCCCTTCAAACGCTGGACGCTTGTCCTTGCTCCTTTCCCACCTGCCTGCAATACTCGCCTGGCTTTTCTGTGCAGTTGATTTCTTTTATCCTTCAAGACTCAGTTTAGAGGTCAACTTTCTGGTGACTTAAAAAAAGGCGACAGGCCACCTCGTCCAGCCCCCGCCCTGCGCCAGTTACTGTTTCACCTCACTCCCTTGGGCTCTCCATGCCACTGCAGACACCTAAACTCACCTCATTCACGTGTTGGTTTACCTTCTTATCTGTTTCTCCCCACTGGAGTCAAAGCTCCAGCAGGAGGCTGCATTCACAACGCTCAGCACAGTGCCTGACATGCACACGGTGGTTTCTAGCCTGGGCGGGTTTTAGTTAATTCCACATCATCAGTCACCTCGTCTATTCACTAAAAACATTTCTAATGTCCTATAACTTGTTTTTCCGACGTTTTTACTTCCCACTTGCTCTCATATCAGAACTGGATAATTCAGTGATTACAATCCCCAGTGGCCATCAGGTGGTATAATGAATCTGGGAGATCACTCCTAGAAAAACCAACATGATCTAGATTTTTATTTGTAAATATTATTCATAGGAAGCTTATTTCAAGAAGTTATGTGAAGAATGAACTTGAAGCTACAAACTGTGGGTGAATTCCCTCACATCTCGTTTTAGGTGCTGCTCTTCAATGAGATTGAGGAAATTGTCAAGTCCACCTAATTCAATAAATGCTGAAACAAGTGCCTGTTAGGTTCTACGTACAATGCTGGCGCGCGTGGGATGGGTGGGGGCCGGCCCAGTCACCACCCTAGTGACAGTAAAGAACACTAGCTGTGTTGAGAAGCTCCTAGGTTTATGACACGGGCAGTCACTGCTACAAAAATTCCGCAGTGCTACGGGAACACACGTGGAAGGGCAGGGGAGAGCTGTCTCTCCGGAGGAAGCAGGCTTTTAGGCTGATGTGCGAAAGATAAACAGCGGCTGGATGGACAAAAGCAGAGGAAAAAAGGAAGGGTGTTGCCATCAGAGCCATGTGTGAAGGTCAGGAAATAAGGGTAGTCAATCCAGAAAGCTGAAAGTAGTGTGGTATGAACGTGACACACAGAGTGGCTGGAAGGTGGGTGTGGGGGTGGGGAGAGCGGAAGAAGCTGAAAACACGAGGGAATAGATTGCAAAGGACTGTCTATGTCTTGATAGGAAATGGAGACTTTATCGTCAATGCCATGGGGAGGGGCTGAAGTATTTTGAGAAGTGACATGATTAGATCTGAGTGTCCAGAGATTGTGCTGATTGCAGCAGGAAAACCAGTAAGGATCTGTGACTGCAGTGAATTAGGGGGTGAGAGCAGCAATCCAGGTGGGCAACGCTGATGGCCTGAACTATTAGAGGAGAAGGGACAGATTCAAGAGAGATGTTTCTTAGGGGAGGGGGGAGGCTAGAATCACTAGTGCTTGATTTCGGGGTGTGAGGAGAAGAAGGCGTTCAGGGTGACTTCTGGAGTTTTACTTGTGCAACCGGGGCAGTGTCACTCCTCATGGAAAGGAAAATACGGGACGAAGGACAAATGTGGGCCAGGCGTGGAGTAATGGGTTCGGCTTTGAGTATACTGAGTTTGAGGTACCCATGAAGATGTTCAGTAGAGAGTTGGAAATGCAGATTATTTCAAAAAGGCCAGCATCAGGTGCTGTGTTGTGATGCCCATTAGTCATTTTCTGCTTGTCTGTCACAGAAATGGGTGTCCTAACCCATGCTGAGGGATTTTCCATGCTAAAGCACTTCAATTCTCAGTATTTCTGGCATATATGGTAACTGAAAAGGTATGGTTACAAGGTTAAAAGCAAAGTTGTCCCTACAATGCATTAATCTCTTTGAAAATACCACAAATACTTTCTATAAAAGAAGTTATGGTTCCTTAAGGCACGGAATAAGTTTGAAATTTGGGCCAATATCTTGGGCTTTATAACTAATTCCTGTAACTGCTCAGATCGTTTCATTATTGAGGCACAATTTAAGGTAAGAATGAGCCATATGTATTTTGGTTGAAGCAGTGTAAGGGGAAATCTCCTCAGTGCGTGAAACCCTTCAGTGGTGTCTGAAGAGTAAGTCACAGAAGACTCCATTCTGTGTCAGACGGGAGGGCTGCAAACAAAAGGTGCACCATCCGCCGGGTGGGACGACGGATCCGCCAGCTGCGGCAAGTGCTTTCTGAGAAACTCGCTCTTATGACAAATTAACATAGCGTGTGCCAGATGGTTTTTTTTTCTGTTGAATTATACTATAATATGCTTCAGTTACTTTAAGTAATTACACATTTTGTAATCTGCCAGTACCTGCAGCTGCCTCTCATCCTGTTAATTTAAAGGAAAAAAAAAACCTTAAAAAAAGGCAGTGCAGCAGCCAAACATTACAGATACATAGCCAAGAATGACGTCTGAGAGATTAAAGAGAATTCCTTGGACTCAGATGCTGTGTAACTGCATATATATATGTATATATAGTTCTGGACAAAAGAAGAAAATATTGCATGTTGTATATTTGTTCATTCATTGATTCAATACATTTTTATTAAACACCTATATGCCCAGTAAGATGTTAGCTCATGATGTTGGAGAAGGAGTGGACATAAGTGGTAGTCACACTACGGGTCAGTAAGTGCCACAAAGATGGATGAGCAGAGAGGTATGGGAGGCAGGAAAAGCAGAGAAATCTGTCAAGGGAAGTGAGAATGCCTTACAGGAACAGAAGACATTTGAGATGGGTCTGGAAGGAAGAAGGGGTTTTCAGGTTGGGAGTTGGGAAAAGATATTGCTAGAAAGAAACAGCACGTACAAACTACCCCTCGAATCATCCTTAATTCCTCTCTTTGCCTTCATACTCCACATTGGATCCATCAACACCTCCTATTACCTCAAAAAAAAAAAAACAACCCAACTATCCACCTTTTCCTTTCTTAGTCTAAGCCACCACCTATTAACAAGACTCTTGCAATAGGGTTCTAAGTCCTTTCCCAGCTTTTTACTTCTATTTTCCCTCCAGTAGCCAGTGGCCAGACCACCACATTCACTCTGCATGTGGTGATCTTTAAAAAAAAATCCGATCAGATGACTTCTTTCAAAACTGTCCACTCTCCTTCACTCACACTTAAAACCCTTAACTTGGCTAATAAAACCCTGAAGGTCAGGTCCTGGTCCGCAGCAAGGACCGTGCTCACCAGACAGCCCATGTGCTCCGTGTGCTTTCCGAGACTCCCATGCAGTCAGTCTAGTTCGGCCAGCGAAGGTGAAAGGAAGTGAAGTGTGTCATTCAGAGGTGACGTAGCCAGCATTGCTCTTCCTTCCCCTCTGGGCCCCCCTTCCCTGGTCCAGTGATCTCGGAAAACCACGCCTCCAAGGTGGTGGGACCTCTACCAGCAGAGCCTTCTTGCCAAATTATCTGAGACATTTAATATGAGCAAGAAATAATCCTTTGTTTGGTGTGTGTTCAGCCCCTGGGATTTCAGAGTCTGCTGTGGCGGCTGCCACACCTGCATCCACTCCACACGTGGTTTCTGTGACTTCAAACCTACCCAGGGTCCTCCTGCCTTGGGATCTTCACATCAGCTGCCCTACTTGAAATGCTCATTTTCCTGATGTGCAAATGACAGGATCCTTTGTTGTGATTAGATCTCATATTGAGATTAATTTCCTCACAAAGCCTTACTTGCCTTCCCGTTTCAGGTGTCTGCCTGCCCATTCATCATCACGTTGCCTTATTTTAATTTTCTGCATACACTCATCATGTGACTTTAGACTTATCCATTTGATAGTTTTCACTTCCCCATCACTAATCCAGTATCTTCAAAGAAAGTGGGGTCTGGGGACCTTGGGTTTTGCCGTATCCTCAGTACTTAAGGAGCCATGCCACTCCACAAGCAGGGGACGGCCGAAGGCAGTGCAGACGAGGGGTTGTAAAGGGCCGGCCGGGCGCCTCTGGTTTACTGGGGAGGTTGCGCCGTGTGGCCACGACACAAGGAACGTGAATGACAGAGGCAGAGAGGCAGACTGCTGGTAATATATTAGGTGAAGGAAAGACTGTAAAAAACCTATAGGCAACAATAAAACAGAAGCCGTTAAACAGGCAGAGCCAGGACTGGATCTGCTTTCTGGGAAAGTAATTCTGATGGAAGTATGAAAGGTGGAATAGAGTGGAAAAACCCCCAGAGTGAAGGGTGCTACTGCAAGAGCCTGGTTAAAGATGTGCAGGGCCTGACGGACAGCAAGAACAGGCATGTCACTGCATGTTACACACGTGCAAGTAGAACAGATGCCTGCGCCTGCAGCGGCAAAGGACCTGCAGAGGCTCGGTCCTGCCAGACCACCCGAAACAGGGTTTGCCAGTCCCACCAGCACCGAACCCCGGTTCCTGCTTCCCTATGTGCTTGCCCGTATGTTTCTGTCTGCTTGCGGGTAAAATTATTGTTTAAATTTACATTTCTTCCATGAATAGTGTGGCTGAACCTGGTTGGACATGTTCTCTCTGTATTTCCGCATCCGTGAACTGCCAGTCCACACACTTTGTCCATCATTCTGTCAGGTTGTTAACCTTTCTCTGAATTGTTGAACTCTTGATGGATTCTTCATATGCATCCTTTGTTTTATTTTTTGTCATTTGTCTATTATCTGTTTGGTTCCTTCATACAGAATTTAAATTTTTTTGGTTAATCAATGAATATTTTTCTTTATTAGATTCTGGGTTTTGTGTTTTGATTAGAAAAACTTGTATATTCCAAGATAATATACATAGTCATTTCTTTTAATACCTTCTTTTTTCTTTAGCTCTGTAATCCATCTGAAATCTATTTTACATATGGGATAGGAAATATTCTTAAGGCTTTAAAGCCTCATCTTTCCACCACGGATCTGAAATGCTACATTATCCTGAACGAAACGTCCAGTTTTACGTGGCCTGTTTTCTGGATCCTGCCCAAACGGTCTATCTTGAGCAATGCCACCGCACAGCTTGTCTACTTGGGTGTCGGCAAGACAAATGTCATCTCATTTCCCCCACAAAGCTTTAAAATTTAACCTATAAAAATAACAATCTATCATTCAAGTAAGGTTAGTACGGCTACATTACAGTTATGGATGTTATACATTAATAAGCAACTATTAATACTGTCTCCTCTTGAAAGCTCAAGATTCTCTGTATCACAAATTTCAAGATAAAAGAGTAACTAAGAGGGAATAATTATAAACGAATCAATAAAATCTTACAAATTAAAGCAAACTTCAAAATGAAAGAATATATACCACAGAGGAGCTCACATTTCACAAAAGCTTCTGATACAGAGACGGAAAAATTAATTAGTTTGTGTTATATTTCATTATGACTATACTTACTTTTGGGTAGGTCTTAAGAAATCACAGGTACCTGGTAATTGTATTTAACTGTCAGGTGTCAGAAGCAACAGAAGTTTCCTAAGGCAGCACACTAGTCCAGAGAGGACGCTGGCATCCTGAGGGTTTGGTGGCTATGCTGGTGCTTGGTTGTCTCTGATGTTCTTTGACTGTAGGGAGTCGGTGGACACAGAGACGGCAAGGACACAGTGGGTGCCTGAGCACCGAACATTACGAAATGAAGAGGGCATACTGTGAAAGGGCGCACTTCAGGGGGAGCTCCAATGCTCACATGCGCAGTAAGGGCGCACTGGAAAGCAGGATGCTGGGATCTAATCTGGAAAAGCTCCTTTTTGATAGCAATTAATAAACACATTTTATATGAGTGGCAGGATGCCTAAATTGGTGGCACATACAGAAAAACCCTTATAGGGAGAGTCAAATGAGTATTTGATTTTTAAATATATTGCTCTGTAGTTTATTTTGTAATTTATTATTGAGAAGAGACATAGTGGACCGAAGACTTGCACCATATCACTGAATCATTCGAAAAACCAAACCAAAAAAAAACCACTTCTAAGAAAAACAAATGAATCCCTTCCCAAAGACACAGAAATGCCATGTAACAGTTAGCCTGCTGCACTACTGGTACAGTCAGTCACATTAACAATCGTTAATGCCCGATGTGGAAACTACTGTACCTACACCCAGGGGAGAGCATCGCATTCAGGACATACTTCTCCTTGGGAGAAACATAAATTTCTACTTCAGTAGTTATAAATTAAGGCTGCTATGTAATTCTGTATTATAACCAACAGGTGAAGTATAGAGAAAATATGTCAGCAGATACTTTTTTATTGTAGAAAGATTTTTGACTTGATGTCATACATGTGCCTCAGTATTACTTATGTCTCCAAAGAGGATGCAATTCACATATATATAAATCTTGCCTAAAATCTGGTGCTTTCTAGAACTAGTATATTTTTTTGTACAATTAAAAATGAAATAAGCACGTAAGCTCCTCATACGCGTATCTCATGCATTATGTTTTAGTTTACTTGGAATACAACAGTCTCTTAGCATTTATAAAGGCTACTCCCTAAGCCCCTTTACTGCTCCTTCCTAAATATTTTACAAGTCAGGCATAGAGTGAACACCTTACATATGTTTTGATCACATAAATAAAAGCTTGTAACAATATATGGGGTTTCCAGGTGAGTGTGAAGGGCTGGGCTGGGTGGGGTTCAAATTCAGGCTGGACCGACTCCAGAGCTAGTGCTCTGACTTATAATGCTGTACTGCTTCCTTACATGCTAAAAATATTACGTTTTCCTCAACATTATTTAATATATAACCCTTTTATGAATGCAATAGTCTTCATCCAAACTCTTGTGAAAATATTTCTATTTTGAAAGTAACCATTTCAGTTTTGACATGACAGAGCATACGGACACATTTTTAGTGACATAGCAGATGTGCAGAAAGTCTCTCTTAGTATGTTGGAATGTATTCATTTCCAACCCTGTGGTTCAAACAACCAACATAGGCATAGGAAGTAAAAGTTAAGTATACCCGGTGAAAACCAGATTTTCCTGTGCGAAATCCTAAATACAAGGTCTGTCCAGAAAAAGTCCAGCCATTGTTAATGGTTTGTGCAACTTCATTGTAACCTGGCAGCCAAGGAGAGTGGACTGGAGTGTGCATGTGTGAACAGTGATGACTTCACTGTACTGGTCAGTGTGGGGGTGGTAAAGGCCGAGTGAGCATGTGTACTGTGTGGCTGTTGTATTCAAAGTGACTCAGCAAGGAGAGCAACAAATCTGCATCAGATTTTGTGTTAAGTTTGAACATTCCCCTGCAGAAACTATTTGGATGATTCAGAAGGCCGCAGCTATGGGCAAGTGTTGATTGGCAGCTTCATCATGCCAACATGCCCGCTCATGCATCATGTCTCATGCAGTTTTGGCAAAACATCAAATCACCCAGGTGACTCAACCCCCCTACAGCCCAAGTATGGTACCCTGAGACTTCTGGCTTTTCCCAAAAGTAAAATCACCTTTGAAAGGGAAGAGCTTTCAGACTGTCAATGAGATTCAGGAAAACACGAGGGGGCAGCTGATAGTGATTGGGAAAACTGTGTGAGGTCCCAAGGTGCCTACATTGAAGGGGACTGAGATGTCATTGTCCTGTGTACAATGTTTCTTTTTTTTTTATTACTTTATTGTTGTTCAATTATAGTTTGAATTCCCCCCCCCACCCCCGTACAATGTTTCTTGTGTCTTCTTCAATAAATGTCTCTATTTGTTATATTACATGGCTGGATACCTTCTGGACAGATCTTGTATATGCAATGAAACCTTGATAGAATATAGTATTTTCTCACATTTTTATAATTTTATAAAAATTATCATATGACCAAGAAATATTTATTTCAACTTAAGCATAACTACTCCTTTTTTAAAAGATTTCTAAAGAAAATGACTAAATCTAAAAATTTCAAGGATGTAAATGTGTCACCTATTTATTTTTCATAACCAATTTGGTTTTAAGTAATCTTCCTTAACCTACTCAACCTATCAAAAATGCCACGGAACATGGGGTTTTAAAATTTAATAAAAATAGTGTTCTAATCCCTGGAACAAAGACCAAATTGTCACAGAGGCCGGAGAGACAATGGCTGGAAAATCCTGGTTCTTTTCCTCCCGTCTTTAATAAGAGCATTCGAAGAAGGATTCTTTCTCTACGAAGTTATTGTGGGTTTTTCAAAACTGCTAACACTAAACTGGAATGGCAGAAGGAAAAGCAGTCACAACAATTAGTACCCACGTGAACTCGAAGAGACAAGATCATGAGAAAAACTAAAAATTAGGATGTTGCAAATAAATTAGGATGTTGCAAATATCTCAAGGACAGTCAAAGACCAGCAACACAGGGGGAGTAAGGCGATTAAATATAAGTACAGAATAAAAAATAGGAGTGCAGAATATTTCTGATAACATATAATGTTTGTGTGGTTGCTTTACAGTTTATGAGATGCTTTGATATTTATTCTATTTCATAAATAACCGTAGCAACTGAATGCTTTTATTCTTAGGGAAGATAAAATTGAGGCTTGGAAAAATTAGCGAAAATCATACATTTGTGGAGCAGACCTGGGATTAGAAGCTGTTTTTAGCTTGTTTTTTTTTTTTTAAACTGAATTTATTGGGGTCACATTGATTAATAAAAATATAGGTTTACGTGGCACAATTTTGTAACACGTCACCTGTACACTGTTATTGTGTGTTCACCACCCCAAGTCGTGTCTCTAATTATGATTTATTTCCCCTTTATACTCTTCTACCTCCCCCCACTCCCCTTTTCCTCTGGTAATGAGGGCTGTCTGTCTGTCTGTCTGTTTTACTTTTGCTTAATCCCTTTTTATACCCCACTGATTTCTATGCGAAGATCTTAAGTCAGTCACTCGTACTGTGGAAACAATTTTTAGCTTTTAAATTGATATTTCAATTGTTTATTGTTTGAGGCTGTCGATAAATAGATGGTTTCAAAGGTATGTTTTTCGACATCTAAAGCTGTCAAGTTCAGAGTTACGCAGGAAGGACGGAGACTGTTTTGGGGAGACTCAGAGAGTGTGCTAGGGCTCCGTGCAAGCTGAAATGAACATCACGCCGCCAGTTAGGTGCAAACGGATAATTTGAGAAGTTCATATGAATGCTGAAACATTACTTAATAAGCTATGAGAACACTGTAAGTTCTTAGCAATGACATAAAAATTGAGTTTGCTATGAATTCAAATTCATAGAAATGGTAAAAAAAATAATTCACTAAACGTAGAGATCAAATTGCTAAAAATTTGGTAGCAAGTAAACCTCCATTAGTAGAGATTGTTCTAGTTTAAATCCCCAACTAGAATATAGGCTCTCTGATGGTATGGTGAGGCTTGTTAATTCCTGTACTGATGTTCAAAACCATTTTTAGAAATACTGCATAATAAATAAAAACAATACTCTGACCCATGCTCAGTGTCAAGTGATGGTATAAGTCTCTTGATTTTGAAGTAAATACTCTTATTTCCTTTTTTTCTAAGAGGTAATAAAAAATCACTAACTTAACTGGAATTTGATATTTTCAACTTATTTAGGGTTTGGAAGGTTGTTTACCAAGACTTGGTTTTCTTTGAAGTGAAACCAGTCCTCACTGTGTTTTCTGGATTCAAGTGTACACCTGGAGTCCAGGGCAGACTGTTTCTTGACCGTTTGGGCCAGGTGGGGCCGCTATCCAATGGCAGCTGCTAGCACACCCGACTCGTGCACCCACGCCGGGGCAAAGCCCGGGCAGACTCACACCCCAGGGTTTCATCTCAGTGGGGACGGTGCTCAGAAGGCTGGGTGGCTTGTTTTGCATCATATAGTCCATGAGTTACTTCCATTTATTTCTCTCTTAGGTTATTTTACCACTGCATGTTCCTATGTTAGGCATTTTTTTATGGAAAATTGTTTTCAAAAAAGATTCTTTGTATTTAATTGAGACTCCAACGAGAAGGCAAAGCAGAGGTGGAATCTAAAGGGCAGGTGAAGGGCTTGGCCTCCCACTGCAGCAGCTGATCTGGCCAATCAGAGACTGCTGCCACAGCAGAGTCTCTGGGAAAAGATGCAGGCAGGATATTAATGCAGGGATGGGGGTTGCGGGCGTTCTCTTCTGATTGCTCTTCTTTTCTCAGAGAAAGAGCTGAGGTTATCAAGTGAAAGTGATGATGGAGAGGAGTCGTGAAAGGCTGGAGGAAAGACGGGATGGTACGGCTGTCACCAAGGAGAGCAGAATGTACAGACTAGACTGCACAGCAGCTGAAGGGCCCTTCCTTTTGTGATCATGAATTGAAAGTGAGACCACCAGCACAGCTGGGTTTTCTCCAGCCACCGTGGGCAGAATGGGCAACAGCACAGACTGGGCAGCCGTGAGCACTTAACTGGGGCTTGTTTGGCAAGAGGAAGACGGGAAAGGGGGGCCGGAGAGGTGAGGCTGGTGCCTGCTGAGCCGTCTGAGACAGCACTCCCTGTGAGAGCACACACTGCCTGTCCCCCTTTCCTGCGTGCTTTTCCTCTTTAGCAGTCATCACAAGCACATCACACACCTCGTTTCTCTGTCGGTTTCCCCTACTGTGAATCCCCACGAAAGCAGGCATTTCCGTGTCTGTCAGGGCTGTTTAACAGGTAAGATTCTGTGCTGGGCAACAGCACGGCAGCCACTGCAGTACCTGCGGCCCCTCCCACCACTGCCCTGTGGTGTCACAAAAAGTGACTGGCTGGCCTGATGCCCAGCAGCTATTTTGAAAGGACTGAGTGGTTTGGACATAATTTTGATCTTTAAAACTGGTAACATTAGTTTCTTATGCTTATTATAATAAAGGGACCTTAAGGTGGTAGGAGTTTTCTCTAAAACAAATTTTTTAAAAAGATTTTTATTTATTTAGAGAAAGGGGAAGGGAAGGAGAAAGAGGGAGAGAAACACTGATGTGATATTGCTTCTTCCCGACCGGGGACCAAACCCACGGCCCAGGCATGTGCCCTGACAGGGAATTGAACCGGTGACCTTTCAGTTTCTGGGACGACACCCAACCAACTGAGCCACCCCTGCAGGGTCTCTCAAAATTTCTTAAGTAGAAGAGAGTGATAAAAAGTAGAACGTGATGAGAAATGAGATTGGAGCATATGTATGAACCAGTTCAGAATATCCCTATGGCCAACTTGCTCCTAACTGTGGCGGGGAAGGGATGAGAGAGGAGAGTCAATGGACAGGATTAATATTATAAAAGCTCTCTCTGGCTTAGTGTGGAACATGGATTCAAGGGAAAATGGACTGGGGTCCCAGAAACCAACCAGTGGCTGAGCAGTGATCCAGGTGAGAGATAAGGGTGGCCTGCACTCAGGAAGGGGTAGGAGGATAAAGTGGATGGATCTGAAAACATGAAGGGGATGGGGTCAGCCAGACTGGATGCTGTGGAAGTGGAGGAAAGGCTGCAGAGGGGGAGGAGCCAGGGCAGCCTGCTGGTCCAGCCATTCTACGGACCACACCCAGGTTGTTTTCATGGTCCTGACTCCTGGAAACCACAGGGCTACTTCCATGGTATCTGACTTTTGGCTAAAAATACCATTAAAAAACCCCAGGAAAAACAAATAATTTCCAGTGTTCAAAAGAACTAAGTTAAGATGTCCTCATCATGATAGGCAGCGGTATTGATAGGCAGCCGTAAAATAGTATTGATGAGATTTCTGACAGCACTCATTCCAGCAACCTGCTTTACATCAGCCGCCCGGGGGGCTGCCCACGCTGCTTGCTCAGGACGCCGAGACTGCAGCCCAGCAGTCGGGCTGCAGGGACCATCCCCAGTCCTGTACTCTCAGCTAGCAGACTCCTTTAAGAAAACCGCATTTCAATAATTCTCAAATAAATCACCTACACACATTGACAGAATACCTGTCAAGTTCCCAACACTATGGCCTGGGCTGTATGTTCACACAGGTATTCACGCTCAAACACCCACGTTCATTCCACAGCTGTGTGCCGATGCCTGCTGGGGCACTGGTGCCTGTGGACGTGTGTACTCGGCACAGGGGCCGGGAACCCCGGGCTCGTGTGTTCTCGCTGAGATTTCAGAGCAGGAGTTCAAGCACAAGTTCAAAAATGGCCGGATAAATAATCCTGGCCACACTGTCTGCGTCACATTCTCTCCTCTGAAAGTAGGGTTATGAAAAGTGCTGATTGTTGAAAACTGTTTTCCTCAGCCATAGTGGCTGCGTCCTGGACTATGCATCCCTTTATCATCAACAGCCCTAATAATCCTCAGAATGCACAGCACTTAGAAGCTTGTAAGATGCAACCAGGTTTCTCTCTGAGGCAGCGCTATCAGTTCAGGAATCCAAGTCTCAGTGATGTGGTCTCTTAACTAGTGGGCACCTCATGCTCTGTCACGTTTCACAAGTTCAAGTAAGCGCACATCAAAAACTAAAATTCCGCAGAAAGAATCAAGGTGGGAACATGAGTTTGGTCTAGAAAAAACAATAATCGATGAGTGCACTAGCTTTTTTGTTCATTCATTCAACAAATATGGTCTGAGCATCGATGTGGGCGGGGCCCTCTCTTAGGGTCTAGGGACCAAGGATCCGGTGGAGAACACAAGGGACAAGCTAGACTCTGGGGCTGATGCGCCCGTGGGGAAGCAGGGGCATACCAAGAGTGAGTGCAAGAATGCAAAACGCAAGGGCCAGCAGTGGTGAGCGCGCTGAGGAAAAGCAACAGTGGGGAACGGGGCAGAGACCCTGGAGGGCAAGGCCTTGTCCTACACCTCTCGGTGTTTCCAGCACTGGACAGAATGCTTAGAAAAGAGTGGCTGCTCAGACATTTGTTGTATGAATTAATGTGAGATTTTAGGTGTCTGCTTTTTAATTAATTTATTGGGGTGACATTGGTTAACAGGATCATATAGGTTGGTATCTGCTTTTATTTTTGGAAATACTTCATTAAATCTGCCAAGTGAGGTACTAGGCACTTTAAATTTCAAGGTGTAACCCTGAGCTTTAAGAGAGTGAAGGGAGAGAGAGCCAAGTGCTAACGATCCTGCCAGAAGCTTCTGGAGGCACACTGAAAGCCTAGGTCCAAGCAAACGGGGCATTCTCAGTCCAGATCACTAGCACAACGGAGCAGATGTGCAGGATACTGATGCGCTTCTATTACTGCAGCTTAATGTGTGTGTGATTTTAACAACCTACATGTTGTTTTCATACCACGATAATGTAAAACTAAGCTTATTTACTCATTTTTTTCTGGGGAACGGTGGAAAATCAAATGTAATGGGACCCACAATGGGCCAGTCCTCCCTTTCTCTTCAACTTGACACAAAATATCTGCCAAGTGACAAACGCTTTGTCCGAGTAGATTTACAGTTGCTAGTCATCAAAGCTAAACTAGAAAATGGGATGCCAAATCTTCATAGAACATCCTCAGTCCCTCAATAAGCAAGAAGCATAGGTACAAATTCTGTCACATTTTTCAAGACGTTTTTAAGATCTCAGCCAATATGACAGAAACTTTTTCATCTTCCATTTCAACACTGTGACACAAATAAATCAAAGTTAAACTCTTCTGGCCCATTAGAATAACGTGTCCTTTATTCTAGGCATAGGACACTATACCATCACTTGCTTCAAGGTAAAATGGTTGTTTTTAAATGTTGTCTCGACTCAGTTTTGAGGCCCTAGCCCGAGACCGGCCAATTCCCTTCCTGACCAGCTGATTAAATCCACACACCCCACCACTTTCCTTCCTGGGCTCTCACGCTCTGGCCACTGCACACCTGCCGGACCTGCCCCGGGTTGGACAGCTGACAGCCAGGGACAGTCCCTGTGCCGCAGGGCCCACTGAAGTTCTTCCGGTTAGCCCATCCTCATCCTATTCACCCTGTCCCGTTCCTTCCAGCAGAAACCACAATAAAGGTGTTTGTCCTCTGTGTCTCCTGCCCCCGGCTCCCTTGGCCTTGTGACTGACCTCAGGCTCCCCCTGAGTGGCCCCATGTGGTGTGCGGTGTTCACCCCGGGCAACCCTGAGTACAGAAACTGTAAAACTCTTTCTGGTTCTTCTTCCTCTTGATCGGCCTCTGGCCTCACTACAGTTCACTCAAAATAATGTGGTTTATAGCATATTTCTTTTAGTTAAGAAATAATACTAAAATTAACTGCTAATGTTTCTTAATGAGAAGTATTGTATTATATATCCCCAAAGTTAATTCCCTGCAACAGTTCCGATGGATTTATTTTGTAGCTAGTTAATTTCAACTTCCAGGAGGGTGCTGTAACTGACCGCAGACACATGCACTCTCCGTGTAAGAAAACAGTTACCCAAAGCCTCGTTTTCACCAGGATATATTATTATCAATTGCTGTGCTAGATGAGGTGGGATATTTTAAAGGGCTACCCCATTAAAAATATCTGTATTTTTTTGGATCTACTAAAGGTATATTAGTTCACTCAAATTGATCAATCCATTAAAACTCCACAATACTTCAAAAACATTAAAGAGATGAAAATACAGCAAGAAGTTCTGAGGCCAATTTTGAACATGAGCTCGTGGTGAGGAAAAGCAGCAGACGCCAGTGCACCAGTGGTCGCCGGGCCCTGCAAAGCCTCGCAGCTCCCCACGCCATGGTCTGTGGAACACGCACGTCTGATCTTACCGCTTGGCTCACTGCCATCTATGGCAGCACTCCCTGACCTTTTTGGCACCAGGGATTTGTTTCGTGGAAGACGGGGCAGGGGAGGGTTAGGGAGGGGTCGACAATGAAGACATGGGAGGCAGAGCTCAGGTGAGCTCTGCTGGGGCCGGTTCCTGAGAGGCAGCGGAAAGACACCAGTGCCCGGCCTGGGGGTGGGGACCCTGCTCTATAGCATCCCATCTCACTCAGCATAAAGGCTTAAGTTCTTCCAGGCAGAGGACCGCAAAGTTTTTCCGAAAGGGCCAGACAGCCCGTGTCATAGTATTCACAGGACAAACAGATTCTGTTGCAGTTACAGAACCTTATTACGCTAAACTTATATGAAAATAGTATTCAGACTCTAAACTGCCATGTCCAAACAAAAATCGTATTTTGTAGAACATGCACAGTTTGCAAAAAATAGACAATGTCAGTGTGGGTTTATAATGCTCAATATTTTTATAGTAGTTCAAAAAATATTTTCTGAATAAAAAATATAAGTACAAGGTCCAGAATTATACATTTTTTCAAAAAGATTATGGCACAGACCTTAAACCAGAGGTTAATTTCTTTTATAAAATATACCAAACAGTGAACAGTGGACTTACTTCAGATTACTGATTCTAGTTTCGGCACTTTCCGTAAGTTTCTTCGTTTCCCCCTTCCACCTATCGGCGGCCTTCTGCTGAGTCGCTAAGAGACGCCTCAGTTCGACAGTGGCATTGCGGTTGCTGTCTTCCATCTCTCTCAGCTGCACTTCAAACCCGTGTTCCTTTACTGAGAATTCATGCTCCATTGTACTGACCTAGGCAATGAAATGGACACAGCACCTCCTTTATATTCTCTGTCATTCTCAGGGATTTACGGACCCGTGATACACACAAAAGGAACCACTCACCGTGCTGTCGGTGGCACATAAAGGTTTGGATGAGAAATCCATATAAAAATCAAGTGTACAATTTGTCCGTATCACAAATGAGAACTTACTCTGGGCTACATACAGCAAACACTCAGTGAGACCAGGATCATGATGGACTGCAACTCTTCGCAGCACTTTCCCCAACACCTTAAAGTGCCAGTAGTAACAAAGTATCCTCTATGATATAAAATTGTGCTCATCATTTCCTTTTACGTTTGTTGCCATAATCCACAAAAAAAATGTTCACGCTCTCAGTCACTGAGAATTGTGTTTTTACTCGGGCCATTTAGAAAATGTTTACTGGTTTATTATAAAGGATACAGCTCGGGAACAGCCAGAGGGAAGAGATGCAAAGGGCGAGGCACAGCTTGCGGGGGCTGCGAGCTCCCAGGTCCTCTCCAAGCGCATCCCCGCCCCCTCACCAACTCAGGAGCTCCTCCAGACGGTCTTTCACAGGGCTTTATGAAGTCCAAGAATATTACATAAAGAAATTCCTTTGCCATTTCAGTTACAGGATAAATGGGTTTTTCTTTCAGGAAAAAAGACTATAATAATGATTTTGAGACTCTCATATGGAAATAAGTCCAGCATATTTCTAGGTGATGTATGTCATTAAAAGCACCTTTTAATGCAGAATGAGCATACAAGTAAATGTTCTTGGGAGACCGTGCGTGTTTTCTCAACTGCGACCCAGACAGAGAATTAAGCCCTAATGTCCTCGGTATGTCATGAATTGCCTTCTCCTGTATTTGTGGAGAATGAAACTACCTGTCACCATCCTCGAGGCAACTGGGAAAAACGCTCCGAGGACAGTTCCTTTGGTGCACTCTCAGAGCTTCTTTACCTTGCTACCCTAAAGAAATGAAATATTACAAAGAATAACTACCTTGTGGTATTTTAAAGTAATGTGCTTGAAAAACGGTCATAGCTGGCATGGCTTCTAGTAATTCATTAAATAAGGTTACTTCTGAACTGAGAAAAGAATGAACAAGGGCCCCAATCTTACCAGTTTGGAAGACACGGGGGAAAACCCACCACCAGCAGAATCCCTGGCTCATGGGGGCAAACTGCACACAGCCTGTCCCCACTGCCGAATGCCACGGGCTTCCTACAACACTTACATCTGCTTTCTCAAAGAGGGCGGACGTAGAAATTTAAGACTTATGAATACAGGCACAGGAAAACAATGTCGATTTCTTGGCTTTGTATTGTATTCCTGCTGGGCAAGCATCTTGAGGCTCCTTGGCTCCTGCTGTTTTAGTAATTTCTGAATTATTAGATTCTCAAAATTTAGATTTGAATATGCCTCCCCCCCTTCCCTGCCTTAGCCTCCACTTTCTCTGGAGAAGCCATGATATTTCAGGGGGATTGTCTACATCTGTCTCTCTCCCATCCACACAGTGGCAGAACTCTGCCTCGCAAGTAAAGAGCCCGTGGGAACCTGTTTGCTGCGGGGCACTTCAGGACCTGGCCTCCACCTACATCTGCCAGCTTGCGTCATGCCACCGTGGCCCTTCTTTCTCGTTTCCGTCATAATGCTTTCCCATTCTCAGGTCCTTTCCCACACTCCTTTGGCATGGAAAAATCTTTCCCCTTCCACTTAGGTGAATTACTCTGCTGGGGACCACTTTGTGTGGTGTCGGGAACTGTAGCCCTGCGAAAGCCAGGCCTTGAATAAGGACCCGTAAGTCTTGACTGGAATGCTGGGAGGCAGGCACGACAGACCCTGACCTGAGGCAGATCTCTTGTGTTCCCTCAAATGTTATCCATAGATAATATCTGTTTTCTGTAGCTATGGCCTTTAGACATTGATTGATGAGCTTTGCATGCATGCCGCATACCCCTGCACATATCATTCTCAACAAAAGCCTCAGAAGAAGGGACCTCAGGGCTCTTCTCCCCTGGGAGATTAGTCAGCCAAGCAGATATTGCATGGTAGCCTCATTTCATCCGTGACTCCAGGGGACACTGCGGGACAGGGTCCCCCACATTACTCTATTCAGCTGTTAGAATTGAGCTCAATTATTGCTTCTGTTGGGTGATTCCTTCACTGTCGAGGCAGTCAGGTCCCTCCGTATGAGCTTTCACCGAGCCCTGTGCACTTCCTAAAACGCACTCCTTAGTTTGTAAGTAGGTGTATGAAGTTGGCCCACCTCCACGCAAATTTTAAGTTTGTTAGGGTGGGGACCACATCTTTTTTGTTTACTATTTTATCTTTAGGACCTGAAACATACTAAAGTTGTCAAAACATAGCTGTAGGTTGAATAAACAATGGTGTTTTGGTGTCAAAATTCAGTCTTTAAACAAACCCTAGATCCTTCAGTGGACATAATTCCGATTATTAAACTGGACAGGTCTGCAGCGACCTGGGAAGGCTGAGCATCACAGCCCCTGAACCTGTATTACAGGTAACGAAAGTCCTGCTAACTATGGAATTCAGAACGTTGGGCAGGAAATAAGCATTTATGGTCTCCCTCCCTTCTCCCTGTGGGCCCTTCCCTGCAGAGAGTGGAAGCTCTCTCTGTTGGTGTGTGGCCAGGATTTCTTGGCGTAGCCTGTATGTGAGTCCAACCTTACAACATCTGCACATGGTGGTGGTTCCCATTTACATTCCCAAAGTGTCATGCGACTGTTCCAGTTGCTTTGCAGCTTTGTGAACACTTGATATTGTTAGTTTTTAAATTTTATCCATTCTGGTAGGTATGTAATGGTACTTCATTATAGTTTTACATTTTTCTAATAAATAATGAAATTGAACATGTTTTCATATATGCTCTTTTATAAAATGTCTATTTAAGTCTTGTCCGTTTATGGCAATGAGGTATCTGTTACTTCCTTATTATTTGATAACAGTTTTTATATTCTGAACACGAGTCCCTTTTTTTGGTTCTACAATACTCTCTTCCACTTTTCATCCTCTTGATGTCTTTCATTAATTTTAATGAAATCCAATTCATCTGTATTTTCATATGATTATTGCTTTGTGTTCTGTTTAAGAAATTCTTTCTTACTCAAGGACGTGAAGATTTTTCTCCTTGAAGCTCCATGGTTTTATATTTTGCATTTAGGTATATAAGGCAACTTAAATTAATTTGCATGTGTGGTATACTATAAGGGTCAATTATTTTGAAAATATGGCCTAGCATCACTTACTGTAAAGATAATTCTTTCCCTAATGAAGTGCAGTGGTGTCTTTATTATGAGGTGATTATGAAAGATTGGTTTGTTCCTGGACCCTGTTTTGTTTCACTGATCACGCTGATTATTCTTATGTTGATTATACATTTTTAGTTACTGTAGCTTTATGAAGTCTTACTATCTTTTTGTACAACTCTTCCCTTGTTCAAAGACTTCCCACTGATTAAAGCATAAAGTTCAAACTCTTTTTCCGAGTTCAAGGTTTTATCAGTAAACACAGGGTCTAATACTTGTAATAGGAGCTATTCAATACATATATGTTGATACCAATACGGCTGGAAGTGACTGTTTATATGAGTCCCCCAAATAACAAAAACCTAAGTGAAACACTAGCATTACCACCCCCTCATAAAGAGGTAATTACCATAAAGAGGTAATGCCACTTTGCACGGGAGTCTCCTTGGGTGGGAAAGGCAGGCAACATGCTGATGGCAACGCCCGTGCTTCCTGAATCTCCTGAAACAGACTGCCACCTTCCTATTGCCACAGCACGTAGCACCGCAGAGGGGAGAAGCGAGAGGGAAAAGAAGGCGGGTTTTCCTAGGGAGACTTTGACCCTCGCCTTCTCCCTGGATGGAGCTTCCAGACTGCGGAGGAGTGATTCTCAGAGCACAGCGACGGGGCAGCCCCCGTACAGCCGGTGTGAGAGTTTGGTCCTTGACAGGCTAGTGTGGAGGGGAAGAGGGGCAGTCTGTAAAGTCACCTAATCTGCAGTTCTGCCAGCGCTGATTCAGTTGCTTCAGCTGGAATGCCAGTGTCCTTCATGGTTGGAAAAGAACTTTGTGTGTGTGGATAGTGAAAGCAATCATTGTCAAGTGTGTTTTCCAAGTTCTACAATCCAGAAAAAACCAGTTAATGCTTTGCATTATGATTTAGTGCGCCTGGACGAGAAGGCAAAAAAAAAAAGGCCTTAAAAATGTTTTACTAGGCCTCTAGATATTCTCTATATTTGGAAGTACATATTTAACTCAGACTAGTCTGAAAGTACCTTCAATTTGGCTTTTTTTTGAGCCTCAAGAGCAATCCTTCTTAAATCCTCGGTCTCCTTCCGTAGCTGTTCATTTTCCTGCTGAAGTTTTAGCCTTTGTTCACTGACTAATCCACAGTTTTCTCTCTCAGACTCCAGGACACTTTGAAGTTTCTGAATCATTTCTTGGCAACGTGATATCTCTTCTGAGGAACTGATTAAGCAAAAAACAAAAGAGACGTAAACTTAAAGTACAGACTTTTTCCTTTGTTCTGAGCCCCTTCTCTTCACTGCAGACTTCACCGTGTGGTGTCACAATGTTATCTTATGCCGGGAAAATACGTCCAATTTAGCAATCTTAACTAAGAGTAGACAGACCGAACTGTCACCACTCACCTAGAAAATGTATGTGAAACCTCTTTCAAATTCTTACCAACACTGAGAATCACTGTCCAAACAGGACTTCAAGGGGACAAACTGAAGCGAATGCAAAGAGAGGTGAAGTAGGTAGCAATCAAAACTCCTTTATTTCATCAATCAGCTCCAGAGAAAGACATCAGCTGACCGTGTTAGTAAATCATAGTAAGGCCTCTTTCATATGATCCTGTTGTGTGTCTTAGAAATGGTTTTTATAAATCCCTCGTTCCATAAGCTTCTTATTTAACCATAGTTTGAAAAGGTTACATTTTTGAACTTCCTCTACAATAAATTATTAGGCGACACAACCTCCAACCAGGTATGTTGCTAATTTTTATTCCTCTCGTTTTAAATCTCTGTGCTTTCAATCCCAGGTAATCAAATACTGTGAACATTCCCTGGTCAACACAGGGCCCTCGTTCCCCATGAATACATTAGATCTTTTTTTTCTCTATCAATCTTGGCTGATCAAGTTCTTAAAGAAATGGTGGATCTAGGCAATGATCATCAAAGGATGCTGAAAGCAGCACAGTGCTAAGATCATAACCAACCACACCATGTGTGTTCCCAACGGAAGTCCAACATGTTCCCGTCTGCGAAGATCTAACAACAATAAAAGCTGGATCAGATCAAGCCTCTTGACTTGATTCCTAGTTTTTAGGGACCACGTGGCACAGAGAAGCAAGGTAAAGATGATACTGCATACATGCAACCTATTTAACTGCCAAAATGGAGAAAGTTAAAGTAACACGATAAAGTGCTATGAAATCTTTTCTTCCTGAAGAAATTAGTCTTCAGAAATAATTTTGAAAAAAAAGCTATTTGGTGTTCAAGTTTTTTTTAACATAAGATATAATTATTAGGCCTATAAAAAGTACTCTATCAAAAATTGTATGCATTCTGAAAGTGTGATTACAGAAAATCCTCAAGAATATCTTACTTTATTTCAAGTTGTTTTATTTTATTTTCTGCTGTCTTAAGTGTGAGCTGAAGATCATCTTTTGAACGCTCTGCCACCAGGCATCTTTGGTGCATTTCTTCCAGTTTTCTGTAAAGATTTTCATTTCCTTTGCCTTCACGGTAAATCTGCAGAAGAGGCTTATATGTATATTACCTTACAGAAGAAAATGGTCTAAGAAATTACAGGTTTAGAAACTGAAATCAGTGATGAGAAACCAGAACCCATGATTATGTGTTCATCTGTTTTCACTGTAACATATTAAAACATATTAATAATTAATCTGGTGGTTTTACATTTACAAAATACATGTACAATGCTAAAAACTGACATAAAATAATAACTGCTTATTTTTGAAGTTATTCATGCTCACTGTGATTCCAATAGTTTTAATATTAAAAAAAAATGTAAAATAGCTTAAGTAAAAAACAAGTACTCTACATGTCTCCATTGAAGAGAGAACTGCTCTGATTCTTGAAGATCCTACAAGTCGATTCTGTATTCGAACATTCAGACACAGACACGGGCAGCAATGCAATGAGCAGAACTTTCTGAAAGTGACTCCAAAAGCCCACGCTGCACTAGTTGGACAGTGATCTAGCTCGAATGCCCAGCAGGAGTGGTTGTACCCGAGCTCAGCTTCCCATGAGACTGGCCTTTCTCCCATGACACAGGGGCCCAAGAACTGCAAGGTCTGCAGGTGCTCAGCCGCTCATGTCTTCAGACAAGCCCCACGCACAGCTCCCCTTCAAATCCAGACTGCCTGCACAAGCAACCTGGGTCTTCGCCCACTGACAAGACTGTTGTATTGCTCCTGCTCCACGTGCAACGTGGACTATCCGCCGTGTGCTGCTGCTGACACACACTCGGCCTGCAGCCCGGCGGTGGGCCCGAGCACACATCTGCAGGAGAACAGTGGGAGAGCAGGGAGCTGCATCTCCTCGACCTGTCACCTTCACCCTTGTGACTTGTTTTGTCCACTAACGCCTGTGCCCTGCGACACTGAAAAGGCACCCCAGGCCCTGGTGTGCAGCAGGTAGAGATCTGAATGGGACAAACATGACAAAAACTGAGTGGTGGGTTACACCAGATGGCTTGCTCTGTAAATTACTCTTTTTATGTTCGATGTTATCGTTTTTTATGTCAGCAATACAGATACATCATGTGCTTTTTATGCTCTATAGCTCTTCTTTGAAAAAAATCAAACTTTGACTCTACCAGCCACTATTTTTTAACACTGGGCAAGTATGTGCTGAATCAAATTCAGTCTCCCTCTTTTCCCCAAGGCACTTGAAGAGAATGAGATATTCGCTACTGATTTTATTCACTTAGATAAAAGTTATCTGAGTAAGGAAAAAATTTAACCATAGACTTCTTGCAAAATTTTTTCTCAAATATCATTGCAGTAAATATTTTTCTTAACTGTGATCTAAAAATCTATACTTTTAAAGGTAAAAATTACAGCAGTGTTATAATTTTCTGGTTATATATACTTGCTATATTTATAGATGGCCTAACCCAGTAAGAATTGGTACAAAATTCAAAAAGCTAGGCAAAATAAAATTTACCACTGGGTTGAGGTTTAAGCAAGGAAAGTAGCTACGTCATAAAATTTATACCTTTAATTAAAAAGTTCAAATCACGTGGCCATTCTTCTTATAAAGAAGTGTATGCAGACAATACCAATATTTAAATACAGATTCTGAGTATATACCAAGCAAATAAAGACACTCACCAGGAGAGTACTTAAAATACAGGGGTTGCTAGTAGGTAGTGTGATGGAAGCAGGCAGTAATGTTGAGTGTTTGCAGTTGGGTTTTAGGCAGTTACTTTTTCCTTTTTCTTTTTACCTTTTCTAGTTCTTCCTCCACTGCTTTTTTCTCCTTAATGACTCGCTCAGCTTGGCCTCGCTTTTCGGCACACTCCTATAAACTCAAGTCACATCACAATAAGTACATCTGTAAGTCCTTGAGAAAAACGGAGAAGTCAGGTGATTTGCTCATCGTGCAGGAATCGTACCAGGAACACCACACTCACGCTGTCAGCACAGCAGGGCCACGCCGACTGAACAAGAAACCACAACCAACTCGATCTTCACGGAGCCACCTACCCAGGATTTCAGAGGCCACTTCCAGTCCAAAAGGCCAAGGACTTCTAAGTAAACACACTAGGTGGGTGACAGGTTGCCAGACAGCAGGCAGGAGAAAAGTAAAGGAGACCCCTTTCTCACACTATGGTTTTTCTTCTCATATAATCTTGCCACACCTTTTAAAAGGGAACAGAACTGGAAAGAGGCTCAGGGCCCTGAGGAGAACCTGTGGACTAAAAGGATTTACGGGTATGTAAATCCTAAAAGATTTGATTATTTTTCAAAACTGATTAATAGCTAATGCAAATAAAACTAAAAATAAAACAATCATTATAATGAACAGTTATTCGCATTTATTTTTATCTATTCACTTATTTTTGAGAATGAGCTGTTTTCTACTAGTTGTAAACTATGCTTCGGATGAACCTGCTTTGCTGACAGTACACTGCTAATTAATCTTCAATTATCTTTATCATAAACTTTATCAACATGTTTTTAAATTTTAAAATAAGCTTTTAAATTGTGACTTATAATTAACTCTGATCATAATGAAGATCTTTACCCCTACATTACAAATCAGATGAGTGATCTAAATTTATTATATTTTAATAAGGTAGAACCAAGTGAATAGGAAATGAAACTTTAAAGTTCTATATATTCATACAGTAAGTTGCTAATCTATGAAAAAGGTAGTTTTATGGTGTGATTTCTCCTATGTTCATAACTCATCCCGTGTGATTTTTTTTTAAAAAAGAAACCCTCACCTGAGGATACATTCACTGATTTTAGAGAGAGGATGGGGGAGAGAATCACTGATGTGAGAGAGGAACAAACTGGCTGCCTCCCATATGCGCCCCGATCGGGCTGGAAGCCCACGACCTTTTTGGTGTATGGGGTGATGCTCCAACCAGCTGAGCCATCCTGCCAGGGCAAGACACTGTTTTTTAGAGAAATTTCAGAATCACAGCAAAATTGAGTGGAAGTTAGAGACGTCTTTTCATGGCTGGACAGCTCATCTCTTTTTAGTGTGGAATATTTCCATGGTCTAAGTGTACCACAGCTCATTCAACCATCCACATAGTACACAATGTCTTGTTTGCTTCCGAATTTGGGGAATTATGGAAAAAGTTCCTATAAATAGTCACGTGCAGGTTTTTGTGTGGACCTAAGTCTTCAACTCGTCTGGGGACATAGAGAGGAGTGAAATTAGTGGGTCATGTGTGAGAGCATCTTCAGTTTTGTAAGAAACCACCAAACCACATTGAAAAGTGACTGCATCGTTTTTCATTCCCACAGGCAATGAAAGAGGGTTCCTGCTGACCCCGTCTTTGCCAGGGCGGGTGTTCTGTGTCTCGGCCATGCTCGTCGGTGTGCCCAGCAGCTATCTGGGGTGATGGGTGGTTTCTCACTGTGGTTTCTGTTTGCCTTTCCCCCATGGCCTATGTTGTGGAGCATCTTCTCGTCTGCTTATTTGCTATCATCTGTATGTCTTCTTTGGTGAGGTGTCTGTTAAGGTGTTTGGTCCATTTTTTAAACTGTTGTTATTATTGAGTTTTAGGAGTTCTTTTTACATGTTGGGTAACAGACCTTTGTCTTTTGAAAATATTTTTTCCCAATCTGTAGCCTGAATTTCCTGAGAAAATCATTTTATTTTTAAAAAGTAGTTGAACATGTCTTCCTTTTAATGTATTTCTAAATGTTTAATTTAAATACCTTTTTCCTTTATTTTTATTAAATTTATAGGGGTGATATATACAATGGAATACTACTTGGCCATAAGAAAAGATAAAATATTGCCATTTGTGACAACATGGATGGTCCTTGAGAATATCATGTTAAGGGAAATAAGTCAGGAAAAAAGTTAAGAACCACATAATTTCATTCACATGTGGGATAGAAAACTGAAAGCAACAAAGGGACAAACAAGAAAAACAAACAAAAACACATACACAGACAACAATGAACACTTTTTCAGTTAGTATAGTTTTCCCCATGGCATCAACAGATATTTAATATTTTTAGAAAAATCCACTTAGCTATGTATTAGATTTTTTTTTACTATAAATCCTAAGAAAACATATATTGAAATAATCTGAAGTTATAATTTTTTTACTGTAAAGTGAGTTTATATAGCTCTGGTGGTTAACAAAGGTAAAAGTCAAAATCCCTGCCACATATATTGAAATAATCTGAAGTTATAATTTTTTTACTCTATAGTGAGTTTATATAGCTCTGGTGGTTAACAAAGGTAAAAATTAAAATCCCTGCAGGTCTTAAATAGTACATGTTTTTCTGGGAAAATAGAAAGGGCAAATGTTCTTGTTCTTCCAGAGTTTACAATCCATTAAATAATCCTGGACTAAGATAGGACCTTCTTCCTCAAAGTTGTTAATCCTTTCATAGCTAAATTACTCCGTGTAAGAGAACATGCAAAATAGCAAGGTGATGGAAGAAGAAAGAAAACTGAAAAACCACAGACAATTAAACATGACTAATTGGCCACACTGCATCCCATTAACTGAGCTAACGTTACTATATCCTTAAAATAAAGGGCATTAAACAAAAAGTAACAGTTTCCTGTTTCTGTTGGTCTCAGGACCTACACACAATGACTGTGTGCTACAGTAGAATGTGGAGAAGATTTCCGCCTTTTTTCAGGGGTGAGTAAACATCAGTCAGAGATCGTCCCAATTTCGGAAATGCTTGTACTTTTATTCCCCTGTAAGCAAGCTTACTAAATTCCATTTCATTAATCTTCAAGTTAAATTTATTTATTTAATCCATCTCTAGTCACACAAACACTCTGTTCTCACCTAGTGCTCACTCATCCTTCGGGAATCATTTCTTTTGGGAAACCTGTCTTTTCTCCTTTGTACTCACAGGTAACCCACACCCCGTACCTGTGGACTCCCAGTACCTGTGAGTCCCACACATGAGCCCAGCCCGTGGCAGCGGCTGCACCTGGCCCCTTCGACAGCACCGAGTGCGTTCTTTGTCAGAGACAGGCAATCAGAGTAACACGTGATAAATGCCACCCATCCTTCCTGCTAGACCGTGAGTTCCAGGACTGCAGGTAACATGTTCATCTTGATCTTTACTCTTTTTAAAGCATCTAGCATAGTTCTTGTCTTAAAAAGAAACTTTTGAATGAACTCATGCCCAGTAATATGTACCTTGGCTTTTAAAATAAGCAACCTCAGAAGCAAAATCAACATAGTCTTCTAACGTACCATCTGAAGCACTGAGAGCTCTTCTGTTAGTCGAGAAATCTGTATATTATAATGTTTTCTTGTGTTTGTAACCTGTAAATTAAAATACGTATGAAGTATTTAGGCCAGAATGAAAATTAATAATATCCAATATACACAATTAAGATAATAATTTTTATAGAAAATAAAGTGGCAACTTTTAGGGCATAAAAGATAAGTAAGAGCCTGACGGATTACACAGCAGGAGGTGACAGACTACAGCACAGGACAGTCCGCGGCACACACTGGGGCCTGGGGCCCAGGACCCTTTCACAGGACAAAAACCAAGATCTTCTGTTTGTGATGGATTCTTTCTGTTGGAAGTTATCATATCAGAAATGAAAACTGAGAAAATTTCAAAATATTTACTTATTATTCCCTACATAAATAACAATAACTAAGGTTATTACAGGTTAACACAAATAATTTATTTTTTAAAAAAGTAGGTATACTTTCTAAAATTAAAATATTTTGAGAAGAGTGGGATTATTTTACATTTTTTAAATTTCCTTAATGTCTGGCTCAGCAGACATCATAGGTTGAACCCAGATGCCTACTGAGACTATTCAGATAGGGAGATAACTAGATTTTAGGAGGCAGTTGAATACCTCAAGTTTGTACAAACCTTTGTACAAAGGTTTGAATACAGAGAGCACAACACTTTTGAAAAATTACAGAGGTTATTCAAGGATTCCTGCAAAAGATAACCTCC